>QNQO01007564.1:0-260910 GCA_003290165.1 Berberis thunbergii
GCAAGGCTGACTCGAAAATTAGCAAACAAGCCGAAGATTGAAAAAAATAAATAAATTACAAGCGGCGCGTGACAGAAAGAAAAACTTACATGCAATAGGAATTCGGCAACCACCCCGCCTAAACCCAAAGTTTGGCGAAAACGCGCTGAAACCCTCCTAACTCCAGTCTGATCGCTTCCAAACCTCACAACAGCCCGCAAATGAGTCTAAGGATACATGGAATCACGAATGTGAGGCCACCCACGCACCCAAAGCCCGGATTCACGCCGAAGAACCCTCCAAACAAACATGCACCCTGATTTTTGAAAAACTTTCTGATCACATCCGGCCCCATCACAACTGACTCTCCAATCTCTGCCCAACAAACAGGTAGGTGATCTTCCCAACTGCCCCCAAAGTCTAAAATGCATGCTCTAAGCATGTCTTCCACTACCTGATTAACTCGTTCAGATTGGCCATCTGTCTGTGGAAGATAAGTTGTACGCATGTCCAATCTAGTACCCATAGCTTGCTGAAAGCTCTGCCAGAAGTGGGTTGTGAAAAGCGGATCTCTGTCGGATACCATCGAAACAGGCGACCTATCTCCCGAATGAACAATACCGCTAGACTGTCTGTCGTCCGATTCATACTAACAGGGATGAAATGTGCACACTTCGTCAACCAATCAACAATGACCCATATCGACTCATTACCTTTCCTCGACCATGGAAGTCCATCGATGAAATCCATAGTGATATACTCCCACTTCCACGTCGGGATATCCAATGGATGCAATAACCCAGACGGTCTCTGATGCTCGGCTTTCACCTGCTGACAAGTCGCACACCGTACCACAAATTATCCAATGTCTTTCTTCATGCCATGCCACCAGAAAGAACGTCTCAAATCTCGATACATCTTTGTTCCACCGGGATGAATGGTGAAACGAGATCTATGAGCTTCCTGTAAGATATCTCTTCTCAACTCCTCATCATACGGAACACAAAGCCGCACACGAAATCGCAACCCTCCATCTGAACCCACTGACCAATCGGTAGGGCACTCATCCAATGTGTCCACTACCAAATCTGTTATCTGCCTCATTATCACTGGATCAGAGGTCTGTTTCTCCACCACTCTACTGATCAACGACGGATAAACTGCTAAACCCGCTATCATGCTGCCCTCTGTACTGAAAGTAGGCTGAACTGCAAATGAAGCTAATGTCTCAAGTGTTCGGTACTCCTGAATCATCATGGTTGCCATCACTGCATGTCGCCTACTCAAGGCATCTGCAACCACATTGGCGCTACCAGACTGATATTGTATCTCGAAGTCATAGCTGCTAAGGAAATCAACCCATCGTTGTTGCCTCATATTCAACTCCCTCTAAGTGAATAGGTACTTCAAACTCTTGTGATCCGTGAACAACTCAAACCTCTCACCATACAGATAATGTCTCCAGATCTTCAAAGCAAAAACTACAGCTGCCAACTCTAAATCATGTGTCGGATATTTTCGCTCGTGGGGTTTCAACTGTCGAGACGCATAGGCTACGACCTTCTTGCCTTGCATCAACACTCCACCCAATCCTGTATCGCAAGCATCAGTAAATACCACCAGCCGGCTACCAGGTGTCGGAATAGTCAACACTGGTGCTGAAGTCAACCGAAGCTTCAAAGTTTCAAAAGCTTCTTCACACTTTTCTGACCATACAAAAGGAACATTCTTCCAAGTTAACTGAGTGAGTGGTGCTGCAATCAAGGAAAATTTCTCGATAAACCTTCAGTAATAACCAGCCAAACCCAGAAAACTACGAATCTCTGTCACGCTACTCGGTCGTCTCCAAGACTTCACTGCTTCGACTTTCTCGGGATCCACTGCAATACCTCCACTAGAAATGACATGCCCGAGAAATCGAACTTCAGGTTCCCAGAAGTGACACTTACTGAACTTCGCATACAACTGATTTTCTCTAAGTGTCTGCAAAACAATGCGAAGGTGCTCTTTGTGTTCCTCTAAACTCCTCGAGTACACTAAGATATCATCAATGAAGATTACCACAACTTGTCCAAGTACGGACTGAACAATCTATTCATCAAATCCATGAAGAAAGCTGGTGCATTTGTCAATCCAAATGGCATGACTGGAAACTCATACAAGCCATAACGGGTCCGAAAAGCGGTAATTGGAACGGAATGTTCCTCAACTCTCATCTGATGATTCCCAGACTGCAAATCTAACTGTGAAAACACTACGGCTCCCCTCAACTGATCCAATAGATCATCAATCTGAGGCATGGATACTTATTCTTGATGGTCATTTATTCAGATTCTCAATAATCTATGCACATCCCTCAATGATCCATCCTTCTTGGATACAATATTGCTGGAGCTCCCCAAGGTGAAATTGTTGGGACGAATAAATCCCTTACGAAGCAATCCATCAAGATGTACTTCATCTCTTCCAATTGCTTAGGTGCAATCCTGTACACTGATTTAGATATAGGTCGCAGTACCAGGAACCAGGTCAATCCGAAACTCTACCTCACGACGTGGAGGGATACCAGAAATCTCCTGAAACACATCAGGGAACTCACACACATCCTCTACAGAACTGGTGTCGGGACAAGAAATCTCAAAGAGAGCTAAGAAAACTCGACATCAAAGAAACCGAATCGGTCTCACAAGCCACACACGAGGCAAAGCATCAGGTGGCGCTAACATCACCGACCTATGCAAGCAATCAATGATCACGAATGACTGGACTACCAATCCATCCCTAGAATCAAATGATATCCCTCAAAACCCAAGACAATAAAGTCAAACACAAAGTTGTACCCCAACAAGGAAAACTCGAAACGGGGGACAAAACTTCCACAACCAATCAAACTGCTCAAGGGAGACACAACACACAGGGCTCCGGCAAAGGCATCACCTCAAGGTTGTCTCTAACAACCAACTGTCTAGAATAAAAGACCAAGATGCTCCTGTATCGAAAAGAGCCCTCAACAGGGAAGACGACGAATGCACAAAACCTGGTACACAACACATGTATCCTGAATCACATAACAACACACTAACATGCAATTTTTCCTACGCATAATGCCATAACACAATCTTACTACATCTGGCACACACAAAATGACAAAAAAATAAATAAATAACATACCCTCAACATTTTCCTGACCGGGAAATAGCTGCTAGGCAAACAGGTGGTGCTGGGAGAGGGACTCTCTAACCAATTCCACGCGCAGGTGCTAACTGGGTCATCATTTCCATAAGGCCTGAGAGACATCCTCTCCAGCAGTGCCTGATCCCTCACCCTGGGATCTCTTACCACGTGCCATCACCAAACAACCTCTACAAAAAAAAAGAAAACACGTATACCATACATCAAACAAAACAACAAAAGTCCTAACTCCTCTACCCAATCCACTCAAGAAAGTGGTATACGATGATGTTCTATGTGAACCGGTAACAATGGCTCTGATACCAAGCTCTGTCACTCCCAGACCCGCCACAGAAATTGCAGCGTCCGATGCATGAACTAACACGTACACAGGCGGATCGTAACCGGTCACAACATCATCATATAACACATTCTTGATACGATAATCAAACGGAAATAAAACTACGCTAAAGTTTGAACAAAATCACTATATTTGATTCGCCCCGCCAGAGTCATAGCGACATAACCAGTATACAAACATCTGTTTAGCAATATAGTACATCTGAAACACAGAGGAAACAAAACAAACCCGTACAGGGTGAACACAACCAAAAGCACAAAACGCGCCTACAATGGAAATCGGGGCCTACGCGCCACGATCAGCAGGAACTCCAACACTGCCTACACTCCAATAGAAGCACACCCCTTGCGGGGTCAGCAAAGCACAAAACTAGCTGGTGCGAGCGAACTAAATACCAAATAATGAAATACTATACCAGAAAAATTCATGCCAGACAATAAATGATAAATAACAAGTTCTAAAGACTAAATCACACCGTGTCTCTAAAGATAATATTTCTAAGTTCAAGCAACAACACAAACATTTCAGATTCAACAATAACTACCAGTTTACGATATATGTCGATCATTACACGTGATTCAAACATGGTAAATATCAAGCGATGGAAATAAATACAATCTCATAATTCTTCCTAGTCTCATAGGTATAGCAATCAGGTTGAAACCAAAAATCCTGTAAAATTCTGTATAAGTGTCTCATATCGTAGGTATCTGCATACCCTATGAATGTGTCTCACCTAGACACATCCCACAACGTGCACCAGTACCACTTCGGGCTTGTTTGTATCCTAATGGGGTACCATCTGCCAGGATACAAACTCAAACATCCCGAACAACTGGCCTAACACGGCCAACCTAACATAATCAAAATCAAGCGCACTGGGAGGGAAAGCGAGTAATCTCCAAAGCACGTCCTCCGGGACCCGTCCTACTGCACTCTATAGTGGCAAGTGCGTGCGGGAGCTCACCGCACCTCAGCATACTTGCCACATGCAATAGCGTTCCACCAATGTCAGGTGCGAGTCATCTCAAGCACCATCCAACTCACGATGCGGGCAAGCTCCTAAGCATCGGCACAACAGACATTATAGCGCGGTAAAGACACTTATACTACTATCCACATGCACAAAATGACAAGTCTGTACATAACCAAATGTACAAACGTGCAATCATAAACAATTCGACAATTTTTATAAAACCACGACTATGCCAGGGTCCCAACATTACCCAATTCACCACGATAAATTTATTCGAGTCAATATCATACATGCTCAAGACTCGAAAATCCACGGTTGAAACAAGACATACTATGCAAACTCGAAACAAAGCATACAAGTCTCTTGTCATTACACCAAAGCCTAATCACACCAAAATTCCTTCACTATTCGATTTTCATTCAAGTATATCATGCTTTCAGGAAACCCAATACATAGTCATTCATAAATAACCAACACAATCATCGAAATATTTGAAAATTCCGAATTTCGGATTTGGATTCAATTATACACAATTGACGGTATAATGTAAAAATTCAATTAAAGATTTCAAATAATTATTTTATCAAAATAAATATTATAATTCCACTCACCTGGGCGGAATGGATTTTCAAAAACCCAATTCTTACCGGTCGAAGCTCCTAACTCGCAAAACCATGAACGCGATACCACAAAAATTCTAAAATTGCAAGGCGGACTCGAAAATGAGCAAACAAGCCGAAGACTGAAAAAAAATTACCAGCGGCGCGTGACGGAAAGAAAAACTTACATGCAATAGGAATTCGGGAACCACCCCGCCGAAACCCTCCCTACTCCAGTCTGATCGCTTCCAAATTGCACAACAGCCCGCAAATGAGTCTAAGGACACTCACAGTCACGAATGTGAGGCTCACCCATGCACCCAAAGCCCAAATTCACGCCGAGGAACCCTCCAAACAAACATGCACCCTGATTTTTGAAAAATTTTCGGCCAACCCCAAAACAACCTTTCATGTCGGTTCTAAGGGCTCCCAAAGACGCCACCAAGGCCCCAACACGGCTGATCGGAGCTATGAAAACCGATCAAACCCCAAACCCAAATGAAAACTGATTTTTTTTTTCAAAAAAACAACAGAGAAATGAAGAGAGAATGCAGAGAGGAAGAAATGAGGAGGAGGAGGTGAGCTTTGGGGGAAGAAATCACCCAAAAATGTCGAAGAAAAACGGCTGGAGGCGAAGAGTGCTTCGAAGAACTTCGCACTCTGTAAGTAAAAAGAAAAGGAAAGATAAAGAAGAAGAAAAGGGGGGGTCATTTCCTCTTAAGGGGTGGGTGGCTATGTGCCCCCACCACCTTTGCTGAATACACCCCGCCCTAAAAAAATCTTTTTTTTAAACGCAGGTATTACACATTTAGTGACATACCACGACCAAAGTTAAAGACACAACTCTTAGGCCCAATGAATTTCTCATCTCAAATAATATAGACATTATGAAGGAGATAAGTCATGGCAAGAATCTCTCTCCCAAGGATGTATCTCAATGAAGGAGGAAACCGTTGTGAGAAACATCCCCCTTCATTGCACCATGCATGCTTAAGTTACGCACATAATTAATTACTCTGATTATACAAGGTAAAGGAAGAAGAAAAACTAGGAGGTATGCAAGCACATTACAACTATACTCTTTCCAAGTTCATTCTCTCCTATAGTTAACTGATTTAAGCATTGGAGTGTCTTTGATAGGGGTGGGCATCCCATCTCGCGATCCTGATTCTGTCCCAGTCCCGTCCCAATTTTTACCAGGTCCTTTTGGGTTTGATAAAACTTATATCGATCCTGTCCCACCCTGATCTAGATTTTCATATCGATATGGATGTAGATTTTCAATCCCTCTCATCCCATTTCGTCTCAAACTTATTTACTTACTATTTATTATCATTAACTTTAATATTTTAATTTTAACCAAAAGATAAGTCAATTTATATGAAGTATGGAATTATTATTCTAACAACCGAAAAAGCATAATAACTAAGAATATCCTTTATTAATTTTAAATATACTTTATTGAGCCATGAACATTTATATTTATGGAATAAATATCATGACACTTCTCATCATACCCAAATGAAAACATGATTCCTCATTAATATGTACATAAAAAAAATCCCCCAATTGTCTTGTATTATCAAACAATTGATAAGAGTAAACATTTTGATCAATAATGACACTATGTTGTCAATGATAGCTTGTTTTTGTCTCATATAACTAAAGTAGGATATCACACTGTTATATCCTTGCGATAATAAAAGTTTTCTTATTTTTAATTTAGTTATTCTTTAATAAAATGAATTTGTATTCTTTTAATTTGGATATTTAGTCGCCTTGGAGTAAAAAGTCCTACTCTTATTTTTTTTGTATAAAATTTTCACAATTTAAAAAGAAAAAATATGCTCTTTGAACCATGTTCATCCCATCCCGTCCCATCGCATCCTGAACCTGTTTGGGATGGGACGAGGTCCGGATGAGGTCTATCCCCTCCCAAAGATAAGGCAACAAGATGAGATAGGGATGAGGTTCATCTCGTCTCGTACCCACCCCTTGCCTTCGGCCACCAAACATCTGATATATGGCAATATAACCTTATTTTGCAGGTCAAATCTCGAGGAGGGCGAATTTGGATGTATCACTTCTATAGCAAAATTTATTGGAAATATGATCCATCTCTCAAATTCCATTGCAAACAAAACAAAGCACAACCAAACCATACCATGGAAAGGGAATATGTTTTATTGAGCCAAAACTAAAACTAAGTGATAGGAAGGACAAACACACTTGAAGACATGCAATCCCTTTAAACTTTTTTCAAGTATCATATCTTATCTGGATAACTGAGTCTGTCCTCACTATATGAGTATGAGTTGGTTGTGAATTGTAAGTAGTTGCAAGTTCAAATTTCACAAAGGGAAGGGGACCATCAATCGAGATAAAAAAGAAAACAAGAAATCTCCACAATGATTTCTCAGATGATAGCTGATGCCAAACCATCCTGCAATTCACTCTGTACACGTGGCATGATGATTTCGTTAACAAAGTAAAACAAGTCTAGATGAGTGCCCAATCTGACAAAGCCCACGAAGACAGGTTCCAGGTAGTTGGACCCAATCAACGGTGCCTTATTAATCCCATAGGCCATATGGTCAAGCCCAGTACCCGTAAGACCCAATAAGGCAACTATCTAAGAGATCGACCTAAGACAGGCAAGTCAGCAACACATTGACTCCTACTAGGAAACAAATACCAGAGTATAAGTCGTGGATGGAGACTCTCATGCATGGACAACACTCCACAAGGAAATAACCCCTAACAGATATCAGAGTACAAGTCGTGTACGAAACTTTCCTGCATAAACGACTCTCAACAAGGAAAGGATATCTAAACAAATATCTTTCCTTAAACCACGCCACCGAAGGCATGGCCGAATGAGGACTCTTGCATGATAAATAGAGCACAAGGTTGAGGAACTAAGGTACGCTACAGAACCCAATTACAAGCATTACACATTTATCAAGCCTTATCTGACTTGAGCATTAGAGTGGCACCAGCCGCAACAACGGTTTTCTTTGGCTCACTGTGTTCCTTGTGTAGGTCAAGGCCAATGAGAATAGAATGTAGAGCATTTATAGAGATATTATCAATAAATCCAAGGTATTTGCTTTATTAAAATTCCAAAACTTATATAGTGAAGACTGTTGAAGTCTGGTCCACTATAAGACCTAGTCCACCAAGAACAGATGAAGATGGCTTAGAAAGTGAGAGTCTTGTTAGAGCTCACGAGGCTTGACTAAGATGACTTGTTAGGGATCACTTTTCAAACATAGACATCAATGGAAAAACTTGACCAAAGTTTAGTCACTTAAAACTGATGAAAACAACTTTTGGTGTGCTCTAAGACCTAGTCTGCCAAGAAATGGTGAAGATGGTTTAAAAAGTGGGAATCTAATCAGAGCTTAGGAAGCCTGATCAAGATGACTTGTCAGGGATCATTGTCCGACCATAGAAAATGGTGGTCGAACCTGACCAAAGTTTAGTAAGTTAAGACTGATGAAGACAACAACTGGTCTGCTCTAAGACCTAGTCCATCAAAAAACCGGTAAAGATGGCTTAAAAAATGGGAGTCTAGTCAAAGCTCACGAAGCCTTATCAAGATGACTTGACAGGGATCATTATCTGACCAAAGACAATGGTGGTCGAGCCTGACCAAAGTTTAGTAAGTTAAAACTGATGAAGACAACTTATTGTCCGCTCTAAGACCTAGTTTGCCAAAAACGGGTAAAGATAGCTTAGAAAGTGGGAGTCTAGTCAGAGCTCATGAAGCCTGATCAAAATGAATTTCCAGGGATCATTGTCTAACCATAGACAATGGTAGCCAAAACTGACCAAAGTTTAGTAAGTTAAGACTGACGAAGACAACTTCTGGTCCGCTCTAAAACCTAGTTCGCCAAGAACGGACAAAGATGGCTTAGAAAATGGGAGTCTAGTCAAAGCTCATAAAGCATGATCAAGATGACTTGTCATGGATCATGTTCGACCAAATACAATGATGGTTGAACCTGACCAAATTTTAGTCAGTTAAGATTGATTAAGACAACTTCTAGTATGCTATAAGACCTAGTCCGCCAAAAAACGACAAAAATGGTTTAGAAAGTGGGAGTCTAGTCAGCGCTCACGAAGCTTGATCAAGATGACTTCTCAGGGATCATTGTCCGGCCACAGACAATGATGGTCGAACCTGACCAAAATTTAGTCAGCTAAGACTGATGAAGACAACTTCTGGTCCACTCTAAGACCTAGTCTGCCAAGAACGAACGAAGATGGCTTAGAAAGTGAGAGTCTAGTCAAAGCTCTTGAGGCCTAATCAAGATGAGTTGCCAGGGATCACTGTCCAACCATATACAGTGATGGAAAACTTGACCAAAGTTTAGTCAGCTCATCAAGACTAATGAAGATAACTTTTAGTTCGCTTTAAGACTTAGTCCGCCAAGAGCGGATAAATATGGCTTAGAAGGTGGAAGTCTAGCCGGAGCTCATGAAGCCCGACCCAGATGGCTTGGATCATTGTCCAACCATAGACAGTGATTCCAAGCTTGACCAAAGTTTAGTCAGTTCACTTAGACTGACGAAGACAACTTCTGGTCATATCATTAATTTATGAGTTCAAATGATTTATTGGTGCCAAGATTATTCCCCCGCACGGAATTTAGCCAACCTACAAGTTTGGTCAAGATAACTCCTGGATGTCTTAAGAGTACAAAAACTAGAATTGCTTGATTTCAAGAGCAATCGAAAGTTGAGCGGTTAGAACTCTCATTAGCATATCAACTAGACAGTTAGCAAAATCTCTTGTCTAAAGACGCACCATGGCAAGACAATGCATAAAAGATTCAACATGAAAAGTCCAAAAAAGTACAAGTATTAAGTTTTACTTAGCAAATGTTTTCATTGATGATTTGAAAAATACAGAGTTTACTTTTTATCAGGAGGAGATTCAGATACATTAGAGCTTAGCTTAGTAGAAGGAGAAACAAAGAATGACTCCATGTGCACTACAGCTCTGGCACCCTAATTTAGGTCACCTTCTTCTTGAGATTGGTCAACAGCTTCTTCAAACTCCACAAAAGTCGCTTCTTTGTAGTAAGAGAGATCCAAATCAGCATGATCCTCTTCCATCAGCTCCAGCATTCCTTTCACAACTCTGTTGAGCTGGAACGTGCCTTGAGTCCTGAGAAGTTTGTCCTCATGCACTTGCAACTCCGCAAGCTCCTGCTCCAACTGCTCCAATTTGCTTGTCATGGCATCAGCCTTAGAGTGCTCAGTACTTAGATCGTCTTTGACTATGCTGAGCTCATTTTGCATCAGGGGAAGCTTTTCTTCTATTGTCCTTACGCTCTTGGGGTTGAAGTCAACATCAGCCTCTAGCTGCAGATGCTAGACAGCTTATTCAGGTTCCTTTTTTGCCTTCTCAGCACTTAGAGCCTGCATCTTGAGTGCAACCTCTTGAGCAATCTCTAAGTCACGCCGAAAATGGTTCAACTCTGCCTCCAACTTGTCCTTCGCGGACACCACTTTTTCCAAGTCGGACTCGAGCAATTCCAAGCAGACCCTTTGAGCCTCCGACCTCATCTACAAGGCCTTCAAATCGATATTCAATTTAGCAGGCCTTTGCCTTTCGAGTTGCTTTTTCAATGATTTAATCTTGCGGAGAGCATCATAATAAGACTTTTGCATGTGTAAAAGCTTGATCCATGGTGTACACCCTCTCACAAACGACCTCTATCTCCATTTCAGCTATGAAAACTTGGTTCAGGTATGACATCCCCAGCATCAGATGTCTCTGCCCCTTGTCCATACGCTCACCTAGCGTATCCCCTTCTGGCTTTAGAGAATGAGTGGCTAGCTAATCATTCCATCTACTAATATGCTTCCTTGAAGCATAAGAAATGTAAACATCTTGATGCCAGGCTTGGTTGCTTATCTTTACCGTATCCGGGGCAAAAAGACTAAGTTGCGCATCTGAATGAAGATCTTTTAGGTCCACAATCACACCAGCACTACCCTTCGCCATCTTCACTACATCGGGGGCTTCCTCCACCGCTTTCCCCTTACTCACAACAACTGGCTCTCTCTCACCTGCCGATTAAGTAGCGGTTGAAGGGGAGGAAGGTAGGTAACCACTCTTTGGATCGGCCTTAACTGCAAGCCAAGGGTGAGAACCAAAAGGAGGGCAGTATGGACAACGAGGAGGTGATCGCTCACCATAGGGACGATGGTCAGGCGACTTTTCGCCAGTCTGAGGGATTATTTATCTAATGAGGGGCTATACTAAAAGTCCTCTATAGAGAAAGGACGAGTCTAACCTGCATCAAATGAAGCGGCCATTCCCGCCTATAGTAAAAAGTTGTTTGTGCTCAACTTCGTCACATCTTCTACCCCCACCATTTTTAGATACTCCTTCTCTAGGTCGGGAAGGGAAATGGGGCCTCTCGCCTGAGCATCTTGCCTTTCGGATGTAACAGTTTTCGCCCTAGCAGACGCAGAAAGATCTTGCCCTGCAACTTGTATCCCCTCATCCGAAGGGGTCAATTGCTTGGAAACAGACTTAGACGTAGTGTGAGGCTTCTTAGAAAGCACAAATGAAGAAAGTCCCGCATCCAACTTCGCCCTCCTTGACAGGCTAAGATTCTTGATGTTGGGAGCTTCCTATTTTTTAAAGAAGGTATGCCAACAGAATACAACTTTGAAACCTTAAAGAGAGTGGGAGCCTCATGCCAATAATCCCACAGTCCGTTGCGTTTGATGTTGTCGGCCTGCACAACATCTTCCACCCGCATAAAGGTCATATCACCAAATTGATCAAGGGCTTCTTTGTCCTCTGGATAAAGTGGGGTTGTTGGAAATTTTTCTACAAAAAACACGGATAACAGTTCAATAGGTAATCAACCCGAGTAGGAGCAAGAATGTTATTACACTCACTCAGTCATTTGAACTTCCTTTCGATCAGATGACCATCAAGCTCAAAATACTTAAGTCCACAGGAGCCATGAAACAGTACTTCTGCCATAACTTGTAATTGTCAAGCAACTTGCCCAAACAAGCCGGTGACTTCAACACACACACAACATGCTCGTTCAACCAATGAGAGGTAAGCAGTTGGATCACACTCAGAGACATTTGAAGATCGGCATCCTTCGCTCTGATTAGAATGGTGATCACAGTTACCCGTTTGGCACCAGCTAAGCGGGCAGAATACAATGGTACGCCAAGAAGCACCAAATTTCCTCAATAACAGGAAAACAAACGCTCGATTGAAGCATAACTTTGTGCAAGCAAATGAATCCTCTCAGATGAGACAAAGGTGTCTGACCAACTCCCAATATAAAGAGCTCTTGATCGTCGGGGATCCAATACTTCTCGTGAAGGCCCACCAGATTCATCTCTGAATTAAACCTCTCCTAAAAAATCACAGCTTTTAGCGAATAGTTCAACGGAAAGTTGATTATGGCCTGCCATGGAAGAACGTATGAACTTTCGATTACGCATGCAAAACGGAAGTTGAACAGAGCAAAAACACAAAAGCAAAACAACAAAGCAGAGTCTCTGAGAAATTGCAAAAGTAAAGAAACCAAACTTTGCGGAGAATGAGACTTATGTAGGTAAGGATTCCAACATTTTTTAGCAGTCACATACCCAATTAATGATGTGTGTCGCTTGAGACTCAATCATCACGACCGCCTAGTTCCCTCGTGACGTGACTTAGTAGACCGACAAGTTGGCCCACTAACTAACGGGGAGTAGCTAATAATACAACAAACCGTCTTACAATCAACTCTGTACACTCTCGTCAACAGAGTAAAACATGCTTGGATGGGCGCACAATCTGACAAAGCCCACTGAGGCAGGTTCCAGGAGGTTGGACCCAATCAGCGGTGCCCTATTAAGCCCATAGGTCATATGGTTAAGCCTAATACCCATAAGACCTAATAAGGCAAATATCTAGGAGTTTGACCTAAGACAGGAAAGCCAGCAGCACATTGACTCCTACTAGGAAACAAATATCGGAGTACAAGTCGTGTATGGAAACTCTCATACATTGACGACTCTCAACAAGGAAAGGATCTCTAAACAAATATTTTTCCTTAAACCACGCCACCAAAGGCTTAGTCGAACAAGGACTCTCGAATGATAAATAGGGCACAAGGTTGAGGAACTAAAGTACGCTACAAAACACAATTACAAGCATTACACCTTTCTCAAGCCTTGTCTGACTTAAGCATCGGATTGCCATCAGTTGTCACAATGGTGGTCTCTGAGTCACGTGTGTTCCTTGTACAGATCAAGTCCATGGAGAACGGAATCAAGCTCATCAATAGTAATGGTCATGATCATGGTCCTGGTGAATCAAAATTATTCATTCATGCTTTTTTCACTCAATTCCTCTTTTTCCTTCTCCTTTTTACTAAAAAAAAAATAGAAGCTTTCAGATGAAAATTCTCTGCCATGTAAAGTTACACGTCTCTTAGAACTTGCAGAACCACTTCTTCAAATTATTCATCAACTTTTAATATGTACCCATCATAGAACTGTGCAGAATACATTGTTGCCCCTCAGACAACAAAAAATAAACTTTTGTGTAACCAGACAAATAAAAATACATAAATCAATAAAATAAAGAGTAAACCTTGTAGAGGAGTAATAATGAACTTTAGAATGGGGTAATGAAACACAAACTATTTGAGTCTAACCCTCATTTTCTGACAGAACGTTAAGTCCACGTCATTGACTAGTTAAGATTAATTTTTGAAACCTTTTACCATTACCTTAGGTTAAACCAAAGTTAAGCCCTAAATCACAAAACAATTTTTCGTTGGAACCTCCTCCTCCTCTCTGTGACACACCTCCTATCCCCTCCTCATGGCGATCTCCCTCCTCCCTATGATGAAGACGCACAAAGACGAAGAGATAATTGTTGGGTCTTCTATGTGAGCATTGAGGAGGTACCTTTCCTTCCTCCCTTCTTTCTCAAGGGTCCCTTCTTCTTTAAATCACATCTTCTATTGGTTGAGTCATACATTTCCCACTAACTCAGCCTCTATGCTATATGCAAGTTGTATCCACTTGCACGAACGACGATGGTGTTTCGCATCAACAACAACAACAAAATCGCTGGAATCGAAAGGTTTTTTTTTTACTTGCCTCCTTTTTAGATAATAAAAAAAATGATCCTAATTTAGTGAAATGAAAAGAAATGTATTATAATTTAGGAGGAAGAAAACGAAAATGAAAAACGGAATGCTCCTGGACCTGGTGAAATCTTAATATTATTGTTTATCTTCACTTACACTTTATGTGAATTCAAAGTTTATTAAACAACATAAATAACCCATTTGTTTTTTGGTTACTTCATATCTATATACTACTCTTGGTTGGTTTTTGTTAGTTTTCAACAATAGTTTATGTTCATCAGATCAATGACAAACATATTGGTTTTTCGAATATGAATCTTCCCATACATCAGATTTAAGTAAAATAGGTTTTGCATTTTTATGTTCAATGTAATATACAGTAGGGAGGTATGCCTATTCTACAATGTACATGTTCTTAAATAAATGTGTTTCTAAAAAATAAATTTGTGAGATTGAATTTATTACATACTAAATTATATTCATCTTATAATAGCATAATTTTCATTAGCTCTATTCAAAATAAGTGCACTAACCAAATAAAATATTAACTTAATACTTAAAAAACTTTAATTCTTGAGGCATTACTGGAATATTTATATTCAGCTTTATAAAAGATTAATTTCAACTTAATCTATGCTAAGTGAAGTTTTCATCGGTGTAAGTTATGTCAAAACATGAATAATGAATGGAAAAGTAATTTCCATTATTTGTAAAATTTTGCATTGTGTATTCATATGCACCTATTCCTTGACAGGCAAGAAAATACTTAATGTTGAGGCACCAACTGAAGTTGGATAAGGTTATAGGCGGCAAGGTGGTGAACTACTCCAATTTCCTGCAAGAAAACCTTTAGTTCTCCCATCCATGGCTTCTCTAAGGAAGAAGTCTAAACAACGCACCAATAGAAAGTCTACTGACTAGTTCAACTCTAGTGACGCACCCTCTACACCAGCTATGCAATGGGAAAATGATGTTTAATTGTCACAAAACTTGACTCAGTCCCAAGGAGCTTCAACCTCTCATGTAGTCCATCATTAGCTTAAGGCTTGGTGTGTTTGGTTCATTTTGGTTTGTGTCATATTACTTTGTATTTTTGGTTGAGCTTCTGTGCTCCTCTTTTCTTAGATCTTTAGAATTGATGAACATGGTTGAGCTTGCGTGCTCTTTTCCAAGACTGGTAGACTATATGAATATGGTTGAATTTGCATTCTTTTTTTTTCTAGTCAGTAAACTATAATGGTAATATGTTTTTTTGCTAATGAAAGGACTTTTGGTACTTAAATTGGTATATGCTTAGTGTTGGTGTTATGTTTATTAATAGATTATAACTCTTCTTTATTGTGTACTAGATCACACAAGCAAAAACAATAATAATAATAATAATAATAATAATAAATAAAACCTCAAAACAATTATTATTTGACCCCTATAGTTTTTGAGATAATTAGTGTTTAATACTCATCTTTCCCCAACAACTCTTTTAACTTAACTATGATTTAACCTAAGGTAAGGTAAAAGGGGTATGAAAATTAATCTTGATCGATCAATGGCGTGGACTTAACGGTTCCGTCAGAAAACGAGGGTTAGACTCAAATAGTTTTCAAAACAAGTTTCAAACTCTAATATATATAAGCTAATTAGTGCCAAACTAAAAATAAAAAAATAAAAAAAAATAAAAAAAACCTTTATATTAAAACAAAATATCATGTGCTGCATTATTGATTTGTCATCAACAAATCAGATTTGCACTTTGGCCATTTAAAGGAAGGCAATAGGTAGGAAATATGGTACATGAAAAGGAAAGGGCAAGGCTTTAATAAGGAATTTATCTTTAGGGGTTAAAGAAAAAGTTAAAAAGATGGAAAATAAAAATAAGGAGATTTCCTCTTTTATGTATCTTGACATTCGATATATGAGCTTTGACATGGAATTTTTTTTTTTTGAAGGCAAACAGGGTTTTTATTGGATCCTAGAACCCACTAAAGTTGCCCCAAGCTGGGTTTGAACCCATGACCTAGTGGTACCATCCGCCAACCTCTAACTGTTGAGCTGTCATGCCATTGGAAGCTTTGACATGGAAGTTGGCCTTAGAATAAAAAGAAAAAGAAAAAGAAAAAGAAATAATAATGTTAATCTCTTCTTTTGTGCATCATGACATCCCAAGTAGTTTAATCAATTTGATTAATAAATTATGTATGGAAGGTCGTTTGACTGAGAAATTTGTTTTGTAACGGATAATATAGGAGCACATGTGAGAGGTCATGGGTTCCAGATTCACTTGTTATAAGTTTTTGCTTGATTATTATGAGCACATGTGCTCTGCTGTTGATAAGCCTTTTGATGTTAAATTTAGTTGCTTAGATGGACTGAATCAGAACCGAGAGAAAACAAGTCTTCATGCGAGATGGAGGCGACGATGATATGCTAATTGGCAATAATAATGTGGCCTTCAGCCAAAAATTATTATAATTTAAAAAAATAAGAAAAAATAAATAACTTATTGGATGAGATTGTGTCGTATAACAAGCAATCAAATACAAATTGATGAACACTTGGCCATGTTTGGTTACTCAATGGAATGAGAATATTATTATGTTTGGTTACTTGATGGAATAAGAATGAGAATGAGAATGATTTGTGTCTTTACCATTATGTCCTCACTTATTAACCATGGGTTTTGGATTTGTGGTGGGCAAGGAGGCATCTATGTTATGTAAAGAGGCAAATAAGACAAATGGAGTTCTGACCATTACAATGGGTATTGCAATGGGTATTCATAGGGTTTTGAGAAGAAATGCTCAGTGCAATGAAATTTGTACGGTCATTCTCATTACGCCATTTTTATACCCAACCAAACAAAGAAATGACTTAAATTATTGTAATGATTATTATCATTACAATCGTCAAACCCATTCCATTGAGTAACCAAACACGCCCTTGTATTGCATTATCCTTCTTGGCCAATAAATCAATTTTAAACAGAAAATATTACTACACCCTATTTTTCTGATAATAAGTCTAACCATTGCATTAAGAGGAAGCCTGAAAATTATTACACCACTGTTTGCATACCAAACTAGCTAATTCACGCGCATTAGAGTTAAGATCTCAATTAATAAAGTTACAATACCAAAAGGATTGCTTAGAAAGCAGACGTATTATATTCCTAATGATGGGGCGCCACACCCAGCTAGTGGCCAAAGTAGAAAGTTGTAGATCTTGTTTCAAAATAGAGTTGAGCACTTCTGAGTCTCCTAGTAGTAAGCCTGATCTCCACTGATTTGCCTGAATCAACATGAGCGTTGCCTCCGCTGCAAGACACTCTGCCATGGTGCTGTCTAGGATCTTCCCAGCAATCAGACTAGCCACTCTAGCCAAAATCTCCCTTGAAAGTTTACTGCAAAAATTCCCATAGAACCCTGCTGTGAATCAGGAAAAAAAATGGTGCCATAAGCGACAATAATCATGTCTGGGTGTAATGGGTAAGGGAAGGTAGGCATGACACTATTTGTGTAGTTGATAAAATGGGTTCTTGCACAGTGAATTTGATCTTGGATAAGATTGACTCGGGTGCTTTCTTCTTTATTCAGTGGACCAGAGACACGTTGTAAGGCGGTGATGTTTCGGATGAGATCAGGGGATTCTTATATGAAATGGCCAACGCCATACAAAATTTGATAGGTTTCTCAGGGGAAGATATGGGATTGGAAAACCATTGTTTAAACCAAGTCTTCAGATATTATGAAATTTTCTCAAAAAGGCTTTGGGCAGAATTTGATATTGTTGAAGATACAATCGTTGCGGGTTTTCCAGATCATTTGCAAGATTAGCACAAATTGGGACATAATTTGATCCTTTTTAAGCCTTTTAGTGTTGGCTGTGTTCCACATGTATTTGAGAAAAAATTGTATCTCTGAATGACAAAACTCAAGGGCAAGCCAGTCAATTGGTATAGGAGAAATCCTCTAGAGACGATGAGTAATAGGGCATTGGAAGAACAAGTGAACCACATCTTCCTAATGAGTTTCACAGAAAGGGCATACATTGTCAACAGGGGTATGAAGTCTGGGCAGATTAGACATCATGGGTAAGATGTTTCTAGCAATCTTCCAAACAAGGAGAATAGCAGAAGGATGGGCTTTGATCCTCCAAAGTTCTGTGTAAAATTTCTTATCTAGCCTCTGATGGCTAGTATTTGACGAAGAAGTAATCGCGCTTTCATTGGAGATAACTTTAGTAGCGCTTTTGATAGAAAAGATACAATTTTTTCCGAAATCCAGATTAAAGAGTTCGGTGAGTCCGAATTCCTGAAATTTATATTTAAGATATCATTGGCGACCGGGGTAGAAAAGAGGTGACAGAGTAGCGGGTAATTCCAACAAATATTGTGCTCTGTCGAGTACTGCCAGAAATCACGGATTGACTGAGGGGGATTTTCAAGATTTTGGTCCAGGAGACAGTCCTTGAGAACAAGCTTCGGTTTAACCCAACAATCTTTCCAAATATCAATGTTATGGCTAAATCTGATTTTCCAGAGCATCAGGTGTTTTATTTTGTGAAGGGCTATGATGTTGCCTTTCTAGGCAAAGGACAGTATAGAAGGGGCTTTAGAAACCTCCGAGATATTCTTGTGTATGAAGTAAAGTGCCTTAAGCTGACGAGGACGGTGAGTGAGATGAAAAGAGATAATTTTCCACATGCTTTTAGTTAAGAGAGCTAGGTTTTTGTTCCTTATAGAAGGAATATTAAGGCCGCCAAGAGATCTGTTTTGGGAAATGAGATCCCAGGTACACATATGCTTAGCTTTAGAATCTCCTAATCCATTCCACCAAAAATTACGTGCCAAATTATAAACTTTAGTGGATATAGAATAGGGCAGGAGAAACGTTTGCATATTATACACTAGAATGGAATTAATGATCGCTTTGATCATAACAGTTCTACCCGCTTGGGACGGAATCTTGGATTTCCAGTTTGAGAGCTTTGAATTGGCTTTATCAATGATAAACTGAAAATCTTTGGCTTTGTTTTTTGACAGCAGGAAGGGAGAGCCAAGGTATTTATCTTTGGGATTGTAAAACTTGGGCCCCAGAATTATGTTAATCATCTTAGCATGTTTTTGGTGGACATTAGAGCTATAGAAAACTGAGGATTTATCAAGGTTAATACCCTGACCCGAAACTTGGCAGTAATGAGTGAGGAGATCCTTAACATTATGTGCTTCAGATAAATAGGCTCTACAAAGCAGCATTAGGTCATCTACATAGAGAAGATGGTTGATAGACGAGGTATGACGTATGATATTAATCCATTTGATCAAATTATTTGACTCTACCCATTGTAAGATCTGGGATAGGGCTTCAGCCACCAGGATGAAAAGATAAGGAGATAGAGGATCTCCTTGCCTAAGTCCGCGTGAAAGTTTTATAGAATTGAGTGGAGTGCCATTCAGAAGGACTCACAAGGAAGTGGTCGAGATACATTGATGAATTAGCTGAATCCAACCTTTCGAGAAACCTAATTCCCGAAAGAGAGAGAGAAAAAACGAAAGACCACTCTACTCGATCATAGGCTTTGGCCATGTCGATCTTGAAGACCATCCAACTCTGTTTTTTCCTACGAAAATGTTTCATTTGAAAAAAGGTCTCGTAAGCAAGACTAACATTATTTGTAATAGAACGGCCTTTAAGAAAGGCACCCTGGTTGGGAGAGACGATATCATCCAGTAAAGGTTCAAGGTGATTAGCCTGAATATTAGAGATGAATTTGTAAATGACATTGCAGAGGCCGATAGGTCATAATTTATCAAGAGTGACCGGGTTTCCTATTTTTGGAATAAGTGCAATGAAGGTTTCATTGAGATTTGGATCCATTTAACGGGTGATAAAAATATTTGTAATCACACCGATGACATCCGTTTTAACTATGTCCCAGTAAAACTTGAAGAAAAAGGTATCAAATCCATCAGGACCCGAGGCTCTGTGATTCCCGGAGGCAAAAATGGTATCGTTGATTTCATCCTCCGAGGGGAAAGTGAGCATAGCAGTATTTGTCTCCTCTGAGATGACAGGCGAGAAAAGGGAAAGGATGTTCTGGTCGGGGATCGGGTCAGAAGATTGATAAATGTTTCGAAAATAGTCATTAAGCACTTTCCCCACTGAGTCGTGATTATTATGCCACACATTTTGATCATCCTTTAAACGAAGAATCAAATTTCTCTTCCTACGAAGTAAGGCTAAACGATGGAAAATTTTGGTATTCCTATCTCCTTCCATCAGCCAGGATTGCCCAGACTTGTTTTTCCAGTAGAGTTCTTCTCTGATCAGGAGTTCATCTAACCTATATTCTAAGATGCCCATCTCAATAGCATTACTTTTCGAGGGCATCTCGTTTTGAAAACGAGTAAGAGACTCTTGGGTCTCTTCTAGACAAGTGTAGATGTTACGAAACTCACCCTTGTTCCACTTAGTGAGATTGTGACTAAGATGTTTGGTCTTAAAGTGAAAAATCTTGTCCGGTGGAGGGTGATATTGTGTGGACCACGTAGAGTCGACTACTGTTTTACAAGTAGGATGGCGGGTCCACATATGGAAGAATCTAAATGGTTTAGAAGAGACCAATTGGTGGGAAATGGCTTGGTGATCAGAATTCGAAGTGTGGATAGATTGGCCTAAAGCTGTTGGAAATAATTGGAGCCAATTAGGTCTATCTAGTTTTGCTTTGACCCCGTTCTTGTCTTATCTTTTATTGTTCCAAGTGAAATGGGTACCATTAAGCAGAAAGTCCATCAAGTTTGTGTTGTCTAAAAAAGTTTTAAGATTATGAAATGTAGAATTTCCATCTTGTCTCCAGAATTCAACAGAACGTTTAAATCTCCCATGATGAGGACCAGGTAGATGTTGAAGTGAGTACAAGTTTGTCATATCATGCCAGAATTGGTGTCTAAGTGCAGGATTAGGTTCTCCATAGACAAACAGAACATACCAAGAAGTAGCAGTGATATAGTTATCAATAATGTAGTAAAACTAATATTTACATAAAGATAAAACTGTAACTTGCGTACCTTCGTTCCGAAAAAGAGCAATTCCCCAGATTGTCCAATAGCTGCAACTGAAACTCTATGTTTGAAACCAAGTCTTTGGCGTATACTTTCCATCATGGGTATTGTTGCTTTGGTTTCTATAATACTCAGGTTTGAATGAGTCATTAGGGAAGTCGGGCTGTATGGAATGATGTTTTCTGTTGATGAAGTTGGAGCTGAGCTCCTTGAATGAAATTGTGATTATCATTTCCTTGACCAATCTGTGTAATCTTCATTGGTTGTTTCAGAGGAGCCATCTGGTCCTAGAAATGAAGTTCCTCCTGGAAGAATCGTGGCGTATAGTCCGTGTTCTAGAGACAAGGTTGCACCAAGATATTTGTGTCTAGTTGTGCTTCAGTAGTAGGGAGGAAGGAGCTATGTCTGCCATTTCCTTGTTGAACCACATTCAGCTGGGAATCTTCCTGTAAGATGATTGTTGTCGTGGAGTTGTGTAGTGCATATGTGGGGACCGGAGTGTTCATTGGAAGCAAGGGTCCCTACCAGGTAGGGTTAGGGGTGGGCAAACGGGTCGACGATCCGCGGATTCAACTCGAACAGGACCGTTTTCCTCTAAACGGTCCGGATTTAAATTATAAGTTTTTAGATACGGTCCGGATCCGTTATAAAACGGTCCGGTCCCGGTTCCTAATTTTAAAAACGAAACGGTCCGGGTTGGACCCGTCCGAACCGTTTCAAATCCCATTTACTGTAAAACCCTAAACATAACCCAAACTAAACCTAAACAGCTATCTCCTCTCTTTGAAACTGTCTCTGTCTCGACTCGAGAAGGGGAAGATCTCCCTCTCCTCTCTCTGCTCTCTGTCTCGAGAAGGAGATCTCCCTCTCCTCTCCTCTCTCTGTCGAAGAAGGGATCTGTCGAATAAGGGATATGTCGAAGATCAGCAGAGAAGAAGATATCAGCGAGATCTCCCTCTCCTCTCTCTGCTCTCTGTCTCGAGAAGGAGATCTCCCTCTCCTCTCCTCTCCTCTCTCTGTCGAAGATCAGCAGAGAAGAAGAAATCAGCGAGAAGAGATCTGTCGAAGGGATCTGTCGAAGATTGTTTCTTGCTCTCCTCTGTTCCTCTTCTTGCTCTCCTGTTTCTTGCTCTCCTCTTGATCTGTCGAAGGGCTTCTGCGATATTTCATTTGAAATTGGTTCTAGAGTGAGTGATTTGGTTCAGAGATTGACATTGATGGAGAAAATTTGGATTCTTCCAATAACCCCTATTTCATTCATTGAACACATAATCAGGAGGCTTGGATTGAAGAGTGACCTGCATTGGGATTTTCTAAGGAGGTGCGAACATCTCATTCTGTCAGTAATCTCAGGTATATGTTTGATCAAATGCGAATACTAGTTCGATTTTTCGATCTTTGATTGGATTGTTAAAATGGGTATGTTTTGTTTCAGATTCAAGGTTTGTTGTCTATCTTCCATCTGTGTTGGCAATTGCAACAATTCTGCAAGTGATTGATCAAGTTGAGCTTGGTAACCCTGTTGAATATCAAAATCAGCTAATGGACATTCTCAAAATCAGCAAGGTTTGTGATTTACGTCCTTTATTGGCTTTGATAATATTTGTTCAAGTAGATCAACATTGATGAATACACATGAAATAAGATTTAATCGATTTGATATTGGCAGTAAATAAGTTGATTTAATTGAGTATTTTCATCCAATTTTGTGAATTGTGTTGCTATATTAGGTAAAACAAAATTTTCTGATTTTGCTTCTAGATTTGGTGTTCTTGTTGCAACTTTGTTGTACATTTTTCATTTTGGAACCGTTTGGAACCGTAGGAACCGGACCGTTCCAAACGGTTCGAGTTAGGTTCGGTCCCAATATTCAAAATAAGGGAATCCGGACCGGACCGGATCCGTTAAATTTAAACGGTCCGAGTTAGGTTCCTCAAAATTTGGAACCGATCCGGACCGTGCCCACCCCTAGGTAGGGTTACCAAATGAAACGAGTTAAATTGATCTCTGACTAAGAGAATATTTCTGGATAAAGGTAAGATAGTTGCTTCTTCTGATGGGCGCAGGTGGTGAATAATTAAGATTGTGTTGGGTCCAAGACGTTTGGGCTTGAGGTATTACAAAGGCCGAGAGAGAGGGGTTCTTAGAGGTGGGCGAAACTCATTGTAGGCCCAAATTGGAGAGATTGTAATGGGCCAAAGATTCCTAAGCCGGATGAGGCTAATGGGCTCTTATTTTTGTCTTGTTTAGAAGTAGGGTTAGGGTTTGTTTTGGTGTTAGAGATAGGATTAGGTTTAGGCTTTTGATTGGGGTTGGTGGTATTATTAAAAGGAAGTTGGGAGGATGTTGGCTTAGTTGTGGTTTGAGAGATGATGGGCGGTGCGCTTGGGGAATTGGGTCTGATGGTGGAGAGTTGGGTGGGGAGACGATTGGGAAGCACAACCTTTGTGCTTGGAGAAAGAAGAGCAGCAGTAACCAGATTTTCTCCAAATTGAGCAAGATTGTTTTTATCTGTTTGTTCTGACAGTTGTGGAACTCGAGGAGGACCAATCTCCGCCGGAGAAGAAGTGAGTTCGCCGGTCAACCCAAGTAAAGGATCAAAATGAGATATTAGTGAGAGAGACTGCTCAGGTCACATCTCTTCTTCCTAAGTTGAACCCGCAAGATGGTTAACAGGTGAATGGAACCTACTGATTAAATCTGGCGCTATCTCCGAGCAGCCGGGCATGCTTTCAACAACTGGGAGCTTCGAATGGCCAGAGTTGATCAAAGGCTGCTGAAAGAAATGAGAAGTCTGACGTTTTTTCACCACCGGGGCTCGTTTAGATAATTTCTCTGATCTCACTTTTATTCTGGAGTTAGTGTGAAATGGTAAGGCTAATGCTTTAATGTTCTTTATCGGGTTTAATTCCAAGAATTTTTGTGTTGCAAATATAAATAGTGGGCATGCCTCAGTGAACGTGTGTCCTATCATAACATAGCATAAGCAAAATGTAGGCATATCTTCGTAACAGAAGCGAATGAGGAAGAATCTACCCCTGGGCAAGCCAAAATCAGTCTCCCTTTTACACGAGAGAGCATTAGAGGCGTCGATCCAAATTTTGAACCTGATATAAGGCATGGTGTAAGGAGTTCAGGTCGGCTTCCATGAAAGTTCCCAAACTGGAAGCGAGAACTTGAAGATCTTCCACAGTAATCTTCTGGATTGGGAATTCGTGGAATCTTACCCATGCTGGGATATGGTTGTAGTTGATCTCAGAGTATTCCGGTTCCCAATCCTTAATCGAGACAAGCCAACCAAACAATGACCAATGACCGTTTCCCAAAAAAAATTTCATATCAGCAGCATGGGTGAACTGAACCAGGTAATAGCAATTGTTTGTATCTCTGATTTTGGGCAAAGTGTCTATGTAAAAGGGGTGTTCATTTTCCCATTGCATGGCCATAAGCATTGCAAAATTTTCCTTGTTGATCTGCTGATGATGGAATAATTTCACAACTGTTCGAAGTTCGGGATCTTCCATAAATGAACTTTGCTTTAGGAGTGAACACTGAGGATGGTAAGGTGAGGTTTTTTGCTAGGTGTCGTTCTAGTTGATGGATTAATTGTTCATTATTGGAGTTGGCCTGATGTTCTACAACTGTTACTGTAGGATTGAAAGTGGTTTTCAGGTTCCATTGTGGATGTAGAGGGTGCGAGAGGCTGGACGTTATGGAAATGTGAAAGGGGATTGAAGAATATTTGGGGTCTTGTAATGGAATGGGGTGTATTAGTTGTGTTTGTGGATTGTTATGTCTCTGTATTGTTGTGTAGGCCTGCTGAACGCATTTGAAGAAATCGGTAGCAAAAATGAGCTTGGAATTCGTGGGTTAAAAGACTACCCTTTGATGCTGATTCCATTAATGCACCGGATTGCGGTCTTCCAGAATACTCAAGATGTTGTATGTTAGAAGATCTGGGGCGAAAGTCGCGACTAAATCTATATTTAGATATTGAGTTGATTTGATACTCCATTATGGGTATAGGGGAAATAGAAAATTTTCGGCGACTGAGGAAGCGATGGAATGATGATCAAGATGTTGGTAGTGGTGGAATTTGGGAGAAGAGGATACAAACTGGGTAGTCTCAAAACAAAATAAACCCAGGAAAAACTGGAAGATCCCGGTTTGCTAATAAACCCAGTTTTCTAGAACCAAGAAAACAAAATAAACACAGGAAAAACAATTTTAGTCTAATAAACTGGGTTTATATAGAAAACAAAATAAACACAGGAAAAACAATTTTAACATTAACAAACTGGGTTTATAACGCCTTTGTATGTGAAATGGAAGGGATGGGAGGGAAAAACTTCAAGGGTTGAGAACACTTGCAAGTGGAACTCGGAGCCCCGTGGGTGCCCCGTGGGTATCTCTCTCTGGTTGGGTTGTGGAAATATATAGATGTGTTGCATTGAAAAAAGTAGGGGTGGGCATAAACCGATTTAATTCGGGTTAACCGACCGAACCGATTTTTAAATACGGTTCGGTAACCGAACCGAATAAGGGATGATAAGAGAATTTGTAAAACCGAACCGAAACCGGTTTCAAACGGTTCGGAATCGGTTCACCATTTTAAACCGTCCGATTAAAATCGAACCGACCGATTGATGCATATGCTGCATCCTGTCGTACTGTATCACACCCCGCCCAAAGGCAAAAACGAAAACCCAAATCTCTCTGTTTCTAACTTTCTATTTCTTCTTGCAGAAGAAATTCTAAATGGCGACGAAACCAGCGACGAAACCTAAATCTAAATCTCTCTGTTTCTCAATCAATATCTTACCGTATTGATTTCAACCATCTCTTCACCATTATCATCTATTCTCAAAGTCTCTTTCATCCTTATCGAATGGCTTTGAAATCAAGAACAAAGAAATTGATTTCAACCATCTCTTCACCATCTCCAGAAAACCCAACCTTGCCAAGTGCCTACACTCCCTTCTCATTGTCTCTGGTGAAGCCCAAAACATCGCCTCTCGTTTGATCAGATCCCGACGAAGAACGTTTTTGCGTGGAACTCGATGATCTCTGGGTTTGTACGCAATGGGTGTTTACAGAAAGCCATTAATTGTTACAATGAGTTGTTAATGACATGGAGAGTTCGTCCTGATTTCTTCACCTTTCCAGTTGTTCTGAAAGCTTGTGGGGGCTTGCGTGATGGGAGGAGGGTTCATAGTGTAGTTTTCAAAATGGGGCTTGGATTGGATTTATTTATACGTGCTTCTTTAGTCAATATGTATTCAAGATTTGGGTTTGTGGAGGATGCAAGTAAGTTGTTTGACGAAATGCCTGTTAGAGATTTGGGTATTTGGAATGCGTTGATATCGGGATTTTGTCAAAATGGGAAGGCAGCAGATGCCTTGGATGTGTTTGAGAAAATGGTTATTGAAGGTGTGGAGATGGATTCGGTTTCGGTGTCAAGTATACTTCCTGTTTGTACTCCCTTAAATAATTTTGTGAGGGGGATGACAATCCATGTGTATGTGATAAAGAATGGTTTAGAGTTTGATGTGTATGTATCAAATGCTTTAGTTAACATGTATGCCAAGTTCAGTAAACTGAAGGCTGCACAAAAGATCTTCAACCAAATGTTGGTACGAGATCTGGTATCATGGAACTCATTAATAGCTGGCCACGAGCAGAATGGTGATCCAACTGCTGCTCGTAGTTTATTTGTTGAGATGAAAGCAGATGGCTTTGAGCCTGATGCATTGACACTTGTGAGCTTGGCATCTATTGTTGGTCAATCTGGCGATGTATGATAGAAAATTCAACTGTGGTAGCAATGTAATGTTTGAAATGGATGGGTTGGCCCGAGTTTCATTATCTAGTATGTTATATGACAGCTAACAAGGCCCATACTTGATAAAAAGTGTTATATGTAAACAATATACTGTTTGAAATGGATGGGTTGGGCCAAAAAATTTCATTGTCAATTTTCATTTGGGCTAAAAATGGGCCTGCCAAAATGGGCTGAAAAAGCTAAAACCGAATTTTCAGCCCAACCGAACCGGACCGAACCGAATTTCGGCCCAACCGAATTTTCGGTTTTACCATATACAAAATCGGTTTCGGTTTTGGATTTGGGCTAACCGATTGAAAATGGTTCGAAAGCGGTTTGGGCCTCAAACCGAACTGAACCGACTTTGCCCACCCCTAGAAAAAAGTTGTTTATTGGATTATCACGTTGTTTATTAAATAAAAGTTGTTTACTAGAACCAAGAAAACACCACTTTTTCTTCACTCTAAATAATTATTAGAGGGCTTTAAATAATTTATAGATTATTAGAGGGCTCTAAATAATTTATAGATTATTAGAGGGCTTTAAATAATTAATAGCATGTTTAATAGCTTTAAATAATTTATAGATTCTTGGAGGGCTTTAAATAAATTATATTAAGGCCTTCGGTGTAATTAATAAATGTTTAAAATGACTGAGTTTAAATATAAATAGCATGTTTGGGAGGGCGAAATAAAATTATTATTGAAATTCTAAACATTTAAGGGCCTAAGTATAGTTTATAAATAGTTAGGGGCTTCGAACAAATTATGTTAGGGTTTTAAGTGTAATTAACAATATTTGAGAAAGACAAATTTTTTATCATAAATAATCTGAATTTGAGATGGCAAAATAGTATATATGTGTATAATTTTTATTTAAGATGACAAAAATACCACTGACCATTATTCACATACCTATTGATATTTTTTTCTTGTAAATATGATAAAATTAGGAGAGCATTTTGATCAACCTAAAAATCAGGTTGAAGACAAACAAACGTGGTTCCTAAGCCCACGTCTCATTATAAAGTTTAGATAAAAGGCCCTTGTAGTGGTTGACCCCTGTCGTTCATTAACAGTCAGTTTTGTGCATTTTAGTATTAAAACACTTGTAGATCCAGAATTTCAGGACCAAATCTCAGTTTGCGAGAGCTTTATATCCCAGATAAGGTCCCATCATCTCTAGTTGTTTATTGGATTATCATGTATGGAAGTCTGAGATTCAATGCGCGTGTATAAGTAATATGGGTATGCTCATGTTTGGTAAAACATTATTTGGAGAAACAGTTGCATATACCTGTATGTCCAGGTATGTTCTTCTATAAATTTGAGGGGAAAATGTAGCCCATTAAAAATGTTTGGAACTCTAAGCGAAGGCACACAAGCAATCAGAGAAACTCGAGCTGTCCAAAAAGTCTTCAGTGTTGTCGAAGGGAGATTCCAAAACAATGTAACATGAAATTTTCTAGCAATAAAAGCTTTAAAAAAAAAACATCTATTGCAAGAGCTATCAACACTACATGCATTGTTCACTCTATAGTTTTCAGTGGGAATGCCACTACGTTACAAGCAGTACATGCAACGCTTGGGTGGTTAGGGGGCTTTCCTACAGGTAAGCCTATTCCAACTAGTTAGTTTACAAGTATGGAAGTAGTTTGCTAGAGAAAATTACCAATTACCGCTTGAAACATACATCTAAATATAAAAGCAATAACCAACCACCAATAAAGTTGGACCGTCAATTACCGATTTCCAAAATTTATGGTAAAAAGGAAGAAAATTGACAAGAGGCAACCTTGCAGACACTAATGCGTTGCATTGCATGTACCTTGTGAATGACGATGATAAAGTTGCAAAAGAAAACAGGGTAGGAAACTATAGCATGAGTGAATTGACAAAGAACCAACTCCACAATAAGCGACTGACAGGTTTCTTTCAAAAAAAAAAAAATTTCTTGTTCTCTGTTTTGAGTCAATAAAAAACAATCACAACACAGTTGCACAAGGCCAAGTGCTTAAATATTGTTTGGAGATGCGTTTTTCATTGGAATGATGATATCTAAAATAGTTGATTATTTTGGTGGTCTTTTACATTGGATTCCTGTTTTTGGCCTAGAATCAAATATCCTTGCAACTCTGTTTTTGGCATATATTAAAAAAATTCTTGCTACTCTACTATAGTAGCAACGATAACAACGACAAGGTTAGTTTCTCAAATCCAAAGCTGTTAACTATTATCAGATTTCAAAGATATTTTCAGGAAGATTTAATCTAACAACTCTGCTTCACCCACAAAATGTCTATTTTCTCTTGATTCTTTTAGCATGTCTCATCGGAAGTGATCTTTCAAGTTCACAAAAGACCTATTCAATGTTCAAAAAGTAGGGATGGTAACGGGGCGGATTGGAGCAAATTTGGACAAATCCATCCACACCCCACCGGAGATCCTAGATCCCGAATCCACCCCGGATATTCATTTATACAATTTTTTTAAAACCACCTCTTATCCGGAGGGATTCGCGGATATCTGCCCCGCCACGAATAACAGGAAAAAAAAATTCCCAGAAACGGTTAGCAAGAAAAGAACTCCGAAAAGGCTCACATATACATCTCATAAAAAATTAGCATTTTTGTGGTGGAATACAAATACTCACTCTTGCTTCCTCATCTTCATCTTGTTTGTGAGCTTCCACCTTCATTTCCTCTCTCTCATCTTCTGAGATCTCCACTTCAATCTCATTCATCTCCCTCACCCCATCTCTCATCTCCCTCCTCTCTTCCTCCTCCTCTAAATGCATCTCCCTCTTCTCTTCTCCATCATCAATGGCAAACAACCATCACGCAAACAGCGCCCCACAAGAACCCAAAAAACACAGTCGAGTGAGATGACGTCGACGACTCCTCCCCATGGATTGGTCGCTCTGTCTCTTGAGAAGATCAAAGGAGGAAAATCCAGTGAGTATTGATGAAGCCCGGTAGATCAACAGATGAGGTCAGCGTCAACTACCCTGCTTGCTTTCTTGTTGCTTTCGATGGAGGTTTGAGCAGAGAGAGGGGTGAATGGACTAAGATCCGAGATTTGAGAAGCTAGAGAGGGCGAATGGACTGAGATTTGAGCAAAAGATCCAGAGAGGGGGTGAATGGCCTGAGATCTGAGTAGAAGAAGAAAAATGAAGTGAATCGGCAGTCGACTTCTTTCAATTCAACTGATTCGAACCCAAATGAGGTTCAACTTCTCGATTTCAACTTCTGATTTGAACTCTGGGGATGCCAGTGAGTATCGTTGATGATTGATCTGTGCTTGGAGATCGACTTCGAATTTTTTGCAAGATTTGGATTAGAGAGTAACGAGAATAAATGAAAGGAGATCTAGATCACTGCCATGGAAGAGGGAGGCAAAATAAGAATTTTTTTTCAAGATACTTAAGGTTAGTTATTTGTTTTTCTTTTAAAAGCCAAGGGTATTTCTATAATTTCAATACTTAACTAGATATTCGTGGGCGAATATGACCAAATCCATATTTGCCCCAAATGTTTGATGAATGTTGTTTGGATATTTGTATCCACATTTCGACATCCAAAACCGCTTCAAATGGATTGGGCGGGGCGAATATCCGTGAAAATCCGCCCCATTGCCATTCCTACCAAAAAGAGGGCTCAATAACGAATTTGCAAAGAGGAATGTCCACATTAACTCGAAAAGCATTGTGGCATCAGCTCGCAAGAAATGCAACTATGATATCAAATATACAGTGGATGCATTTTTGCTTGTGAAAAAATAAAAATAGTCAGGAATAACAATTGTGACGCTCGATGCATGCATAAGGGTAATACTGCTTAAAACCCCAATAGAAGAAACCACTCATTAAAAGCAGATTTTAGACAGAATATTATAGATTAAATAGGTAAAACATCACTTGCAGTCACAATATATTATCTCATTAACCAGTGCATATTCCTGTTCCAAATATAAAATCACAATGATAAACAAAGGAAAGCTTTTAACTTATCGGTCAGGCGCAATCACCATCTTGCATCCGAATCCCACCAGCTCCTTGAATGATGCAAAAAGTCTGACCATCCTTTTGTCACACTGGCTTCAAGAGTTTTGCTCAAGAGAAGTCACTTGAGCAACATGAAACCAAATGACCTCGTTAACCCAGAAACATCACTTTCCCGACCTCAAAAAACCACAAAGCTTACATCTTCTTCAGTTTGTTTTCTTCTTAAATTTGATAACTTTTTGGTGAAGAGACAAATTCAGCAAGTTACTCTTCCACAACATTCACCAATTCATATTCCACCAGTGACAGATTGTTATCTTCCTTCACAGTAAAACTTGCAGGTTCCGTAACTTCAACACGGCCCCATTTGTCTACGGCAAGCCTCATTGATCCCTTGAACATGTCAATTTTTGCATTACGGAGGACCACAGTAGCATCAGTTTTCATCAAGTCCACTGAAGATGAGAAAATATCATGTTATAAATAATGAGAAATGTGAGCAAGAGCAAAGCAACCAAAAGTTTAGAAGAGCTCAAGGAAAAATATTTTGGGTTCTAAGTAAGTTGGGAACGTGTGCGTTAAGATTATTGATGTATCAAATAGGCATATATATGCAATCAATTCATGCCATAATTGAGAGGTTGTAAGCATTTTTAAGAAGATGGGATGCGTGAAAATTTGGCCGCGTAACTGATGAACAGAACTTAAAGAAGTAGTTATGGAGGTATGCACAAATGTGATTGCCATGCTTACCAAAACTAAGCATGAGCATCCCAAATCCATTTAGTTGGCTTCCTAATAATCTCGAATTTCCACCAATCATTTCGGAAATTGAGGTGGTGCTCTGTAGGCACAAGTTTATGTTTTGGCACAATGACTAGACGGGAGGGAGCTTTCAAGTCTTGTTCTCCTAGGCTCTATGCTAGTTGTAACGAGAAAAAAGGCTTAGTTTTGGATATAGGGCTTACGATCAATGATCCCATTTCTTGATACTTTCATGCTTAGGAGATAGGCAGTTAACATAGGGGAGTTTGTAGAGTTTTTTGCTCATGGGTACCTTAGATCCGTAGTAAGATTTCATCCATTGAGAAAGTTATATATTGAGTTTCTCCTCCATTGGTACAGTGGACAGTTTTAGTCTTGAGAGATCTTGCCATCTTGGAGACAAGTACGTCAGGAAATGGAATAGATGGAAGACATTTTGTTACTTTAGCAAGTTATCGTACACTCGTTTTCCTTCAAATGTCCATCCACCCTCGGGCTAAAACTAGAATGTTCAACTGAGCTTGGTGAGTCAAACAACTGACATGGCGACAGGGCTCAAACATGTCCATTCAGAAAACACCTTGAACTAATGAAACCCAAGTTTGCTCATCTATAATGACAATGCATGTAGCTAATCAATTCTCACACCTCCGCAAATTAGTTGCAATAGCTAACATTAACGAGAAAAGGATAAGGGAATTTCTTAAGCGGATCATCAGAAACATAAATGCAATACAACATAGCACAATATGGTTGCTTGGGATAAGGATTGCCAACATGGGGGTTCCGAAAATCAAGGAAACAAAATACGGAATTACGAGGGAGGTGGTTACGACGGTTTGGGGTAGAACATCAATGAGACACATTATCATTGCCAACTATGGTGAATCACAACATGGATTAATCTCTCCAGAGGTAAAATTCTCGTGGGTTTGTGATGCGTATCATATGCAGCAATTACCAAAGGTCAATGCAAGGAAGAAATCCAAGAAAGCACTAGAGCGGTTATTGAAGATATCTTCATATTAGACAAACCAGTTAGAAGTTATTATCATTGTGTCGTCCAAGTTACTTGTAACAAGAATAAAAGGGGGAGAGGCCGAACAGTGGGGGTTTGAGGTTTGTAGATGAAACTGTTGAGGTTTTTCCCTCTCATGGAGATGGTGTTTGTACATTCGGTGATGGTGACTTCCTGAAGCCATTACTAGGGTGTGTTAATTCCTGTAATTCCTACTATGTTACTTTCCATTGTATTACTTGTATTATTGACAAAGGCACTATCAATGCTAATGTAATTGCTGGAGATATTTCATTGTTTACTGTCTATTTGGGTTTATTATTTTTCAACACCTAACATGTTAGTATAGAGAAAAATCTTTCCTTGGAGTGTGGGTGGTTAATGGTTGTGACTCGACATAACCAAAAATGGAAACCAGAGTTGACAAGTTGGAAATGGACATGAACGACATAAAAGAAACTATAAAAGGGTCAAGTAAAAGGTGGAATATGTTCATGATGTGTTGGGTGAAATGAGAGAATTTATCAGACGATCTGAGCAAGGAAAAGGAGATGAAAGAGAAGGCCATTCCCAAGATCATGCCGAAGAAACAAGGTAGAATGATCTGGGTGTTGATGGTCACTATAGCAGGCGAACAAAACCACGACGCTTGGAGAGGCCTTGTTTGATGGTAACAACCCCCAAGGTTGGCTACTAAGAGCAGAATAATATTTTACTGTGAATCGGATCAGGGAAGAAGACAAGGTTGTTGTGGCATCAATATGTTTTGAAGGGGAAGAAGTTAATTGGTTCCAGTGGATGAAATTACGGCAACCGACCATACTTGACCTAAACTTAAGGCTGCCATGTTACAACGATTTCGCTCATCAACGATGCTAGTGTGATATGAGGCGCTGATCAAATTGAAACATGAGGGGACAGTACATTGCATTAGTTGGTCTTCATTAGCCCTCTTCGTTTTGAGATGGCTTCCAGTACGACACCTAGGGCTAATGAAGACCAACTAATGCAATGTTTTACTAAGGGCTTAAAACAAGAGATCCAAGCCGAATTATAGGCTATGAGGGCTTATAGCCTAATCAATCTGATGGAAATTCACAAAACATCGAGATGAAACTTGCTTTAATAGCTAAAACAAAACATGCGACGAAAGTAGGAGCAAACAAAACCAGTGCATGGAGTGAACCACGATCATACTGCTCTCCAGGATCATGGGTACGGCGAACCGAGTTTTGGGCCGATCCAGTAAAAACCAAGTCGGGTGATGTATCGATAACTCGGGTACATGAGAATTTGGGTTTTGGGGCTAGCAAAACGGTTTGCTAGGTTCTAATGGTGAGTTCAAATCTGGGTAAAACAAACCCATGGGCGCTATATCGGGTTCAATGAATCCACCATCTCAGGCGACTAGAAACCCCAAATACCATGGCTCCAATGCAGGCCGCACGTTCTAGACCGTGAGATCAACACCACCGAACATATTTGAGCGTGAATTGTGCCAATCAGACCCATTTTCCTCCTGATGAACGTCCTATCGTCGCCTCTCTAAGCAGGAGGAGATGAATCGGCCCATTAACATCCTATAATTTTTATGCAATGGAAAATTTGGCCTGGGCCATGTCTGCAACAAGGGATTGAGAGTAATTTTAGTTGAAATGATAATGCAAATGATTAAATGGAGCCTGAAAAGACAAGGGGAGATAACGCCAAAATTAGACACACGTGCAGGAACAATCAATGGATGTTTCAATGAAGTCACTGATGGGTTTTGCACCTGCTGGAAAACAATGAGGATGTGTGGATCAATACAAGGTCGAGGGGTGGTGGTCCTAGTTGACAGGGGAGCATCACACTCATTCCTATCTCTGTTGTTGGTTTATGAATTACAACTACCAGTTGACAACAATCGAATATTTGGTGTGAAACTAGGGGATGGATGTCGATTGAAAGGAGAAGGATATTGCAAAGAGGTACGGGTAGACTTGTCGGGTTACGTAATTAAAGAGGATTTCTTCCTATTTGAAATTGGTTGTGCGAATGTAGTTTTGGGTGTTACCTGGCTTGAAACACTAGGAACATTTTTCATCAAATTGCAAGGAACTTACAATGACTATAAAGAATAAGGGTAGCTAGGTACGGCTGTTGGGGAATCCGACTTTGCGAAGAACTCTAGTGTCCTACAAGTTCATTTTAAAGACAATACATAAAGGCGATATTATGCTTGCAGTGGAAAAGAAATCCAGCTGCGAAAAGGATGAAAAATGTTAGAAATTCCAATTTCAGTAAGGCGGATGCTTGAGCAATTTGAGTCTGTGTTTGACTAGCCTATTGGATTACCTAATATCATCGCAACTCAGACCTTACAGATATCTCTACTATCAGAAGAAAGAGATTGAGAAAATTGTGGGGAGATGTTGATTGCAGGAATTATATGTACCAAAAAAAAAATTAACAGATGAGCAAGGTGTAGCTGCAGTCTTTTCAAAGCTGTATTTGAAATCAGGGTACCATCAGATCTGTATGAAAGCAAATGATTTGGAAAGACGGCTTTTAGGACCCACAAGGGACACTTTGAATTTTTGGTCATGCCATTTGGGCTCACCAACGCCCCAGCTACTTTTCAGTCTCATGAACGACATATTCAGGCCTTTCTTAAGCAGGTTTGTGTTTGTTTTTGATGATATATTGATTTTTAGCCCAAATTTAGAGAAGCACGTTGAGAATTTAACTTCAATATTGGTGAACAAAAAGAAATGCTTCTTTGGCCAAGGAAGTGCCAAATATCCAGGGCACATTATATCGGGGCAAGGTGTAGCAGCCGGCATGTTGAAAGTGGAACACATGATGACGTGACCAGTACTGATTAATGTGAAGGGTCTTCGGGGAATTTTGGGCCTTTCAGGTTATTACAAACAATTTGTTCGCGATTACGACAAGGTAACCAGACCACTCACTACTTCGTTGAAAATTGATAACTTTCATTGGAATCCAAAAGCGCTAGTGGCTTTCAAGGAATCAAAAATGGCCATGGCCTCATTGCCAATCTTGACATTACCGGATTTCTCTAAGGAATTCGTGGTTGAAAAGAATGCTTATGAGCAGTATTAACATAGAAAGGGCAACCCCTAGCTTTCTTTAGTAGAGCCATATCCACCAGAGCTCAAGCTAACTTTGTCTAGAGGCAAGAACTGATGGCTATGGTGTTAGCAATTCAGAAATTGCGTCATTACTTGCTAGGGCGACATTTTATTATTAGAACAAATCATTGCAGCTTGCGATTTCTGACAGACCAACACCACCTTAGTAATGGACAAAGACCAACACCACCTTAGTAATGGACAGCTGAAATGGATTTCTAAATCGGTTGGATACCAATTCTCAATTCAGTATAAATCAGGGTCCCAAAACAAAGTGCTAATGAGTTATCTCGAAAAATGGGCTACTCAGAATGAAAGGGATATACCATTCTTACATTATCTGTGGGACAATGTCATGGACTCGACGAGATTGAGATCAAGCAGAAGTTCATTCATTCATTTCTACAGGAGTTCCACACCGCCTGAGGGGGGTCACTCTGGGTATTGAGGACTTATAAGCGGTTATCTAGGGTGTGGTATTGGGAAGGAATGACAAAAGACGTTCAAAATTTTATAGCTGCTTGTGATGTGTGCCAACAAAGTAAATATTTTGCACTTACTCCAAGAGGTTTACTTCAGCCTCTACCAATTCCCCAACGTGTCTGGGAGGCTATAGCGATGGACTTCGTGGAGGGTTTACCTCAAGCTCAGAATGTTGATACTATATTGGTGTTAGTCGATCATTTCACTAAATACAGTCATTTTTTTGCCTCTGTGTTATCCATTCTCAACCAGGGATCTTTGAACATGAGGTAGTCTGACTACACAGATTTCTGACGTCGATCATTTCAGACAGAGACCGTATTTTCACAAGTCATTTTTGGGACGAGTTTCGTCTTGCAGGCACTTTGTTGAGGCGCAGCTCCGCCTATCACCCTCTGACAGATGGCCAAATTGAGGTGGTGAATCGTTGCTTAGAAACATATTTGCGGAAAGGGTGTGATTTTGAAATGCGGGTTGGGTCTTACGAAAAGGTTGTGATTTTGAAATGCCTAAGATAGACTTGAATATTTATTCATAAAAAATGTGACGTGACTTTATGCGCATTAATAGCCCAAGAGTGGCTTTTTGTTACTCATATAGTTAGGAGTATCTGGTGATGCATGCCTATATGTGATGTCCTCACTTGGGCATGAATGACGGAGAAGCCTTTTATATGAAATAGGCATACGGGCATGTATATTCAACATGGAGGTGGTGCGAATATGGTATCGTCTAAGTGATCAATTCAATAAAAATGAATAATATGCTCGAGTCAAATAATGTATGAATACATCTTTATTAATTGAGGAATTTTTGGTAAAATTATATACATGTGTTTCTAACAATTCCTTCCAAGATGACAAATCCACTAATATTTCTGCAGGTCAGACTTGTCATAGTTAACATTTACAGTGTAAGTACAAGTAAATACATATTTACTTATTAGGATGACATAATTGTCTTGTTGAATAACTAAATTCTTTGAACTATGATTTTCTTACATGACACATTTGCCTCATTGAGGAACTACCTGTTTGTGTGGTTGTTTATCGTTTGTGTTTAATTTTATTTTATCACTTGCTAATGTGTTGATCTTGGAATGTAGCCAATTAGCTTGTCTCGGGTTTAAAAATTATTGAGCAGCCCTACTAGAGTTTCTTTAGTAAGGCAAACTTCATCAAAGAGTTTCGGGTTAGAGTTTTCTTTTGTTTGTTTCAATTATTAAATTGTCTCAGCTTTTATTGTTAAATGTTTTTCAGTTATTGAATTTCACGTCCCAAATGGGAAAAACAGATAATCCTACGTGGATATAAGGATTTTAGTTTTCTCGAAAATCGGAGTGTGACATTGCCTTAATTGGAAACACTCTAACAAGAGATAATATGCAAGTGCACAGCAAATGTCATGTGCAAAATGCGATTAATTCAACGAATCAATTGATCATTTGCTTATTAGTTGCTCAGATTCTCGGCGCATGCGGGAAGTTTCCTTAGCAGAATTATGAGTCCTGAAGACAATTGGAAGGATTTTTTCACTGGGTTAAGGAATGAAAACGGTAGCTCCAATGCGAAAACAATGTCATTTATGGGATAGTCCACATGGACCCATAAAAACTCAGCAAATTAGAATATAGATTATTTTTGTTTTCCAAGTTCAATTATAATAAACATTGATTGAACCTTTCTCAAATCCTTCGTAACAACCATCAATCTAGCTTTTGTCGTCTAAATAAGGGTGTGTTGAAATATTTCCTCAAATGCTAATAGATTGCATGAATCCCTAACTATGTACAACCTCTAGGAGTCTGTGGAATCCTCATCCATAATTCCATACTATAAACCTATAGTTCCTGCTGGTATTTCTAACAAGTAATCTAAACTAAGCTTCCCCTTGATATATCTTGAATTTTCAACAAAGGGATCGCTTAATATGATTATGCACCATACTTCATTGTCAAAAAATAATTCTAGTAGTTTGTCAAAATGGAAAAATCTGCCAATAGTAGTCAATTAAGAACTTTCTCCCCTGAAAATCCAATTGTATTTCAAGTGCTTCATGTAAATAACTGCTTACTGGCCACAACATCGTGGCGAGGGCCCTTCCCTCTTCTCATTATTCACTTGCTGCCCTAACCAATGCAATGGCCACCACAAGGATACTTTTGCCAACTAGTATGTCCACGTAATCAAAACCGAATTTGAAAATCTTCGATGGAATCATCTTCCTCACAGAAACAAGAGCTCCAAAGTTTGTGATCTCTCTTATAGGACGCGCATAAGTTTTTTATTAATTTTTTTTTTTGAATTAAATATTATGAACATGATTTACTTTTTTACTCTACAATACATTAATATTTTGTGAGAGTATTAAAAATATATTTAAAAAATTATTCTGTTATATACAGTTATATCCCATTATAACCTAAAACGTTCTTGGACCGTTATGAATCCGTTTTAACTGCATAGAAATTCTCTCTTCCAATAGGTTTTTCCTAAGCGGGGATTTGAATGGCCATGTCGGTAAGGATAGAGTTGGGTATGAGAGGGTATATTGGAGGTCAAGGCTTTGGGGTTTGAAACACGAGGATTTTTATTCTAGATTTTGCTTTAGTTAAGGATTTTGGGATCATGAATACTTTTTATAAGAAGAGGGAAGATCACTTGGTGACATTTGCGAGTGGGCATAATAGAAGTCAAATTGATTATTTTCTTGTTAGGAGACACAAATTAGGTAGGTGTAAAAATTGTAAGGTTATACCAGGGGAGTGTCTAACAAACCAACATAAGTTGTTAGTCCTCGATATTTTGTCTTAAAAGTAAGGGTTGTATTGCTAAAGAACAAGTTAAACCGATAATTAAGTGGTGGACCTTACAGGGAGATGTATGCTAAAAATTTAAAAAGATTTTGGGTGGCCAGTCAGTTTCAGAGGGTTGGAAGACTCTAAAACCAAAGGATAAGTCTAGTAGTGCAGATCTTTTTAAGCATTTGGCAAACCGAATAAAAAGATGTGCGAATGAAGAGTTAGGAGATGCCTTAATTGGAAACACTCTAACAAAAGATAATATGCAAGTGCACAGCAAATGTCATGTGCAAAATGCGATTAATTCAACGAATCAATTGATCATTTGCTTATTAGTTGCTCAGATTCTCGGCGCATGTGGGAAGTTTTCCTTAGCAGAATTATGAGTCCTGAAGACAATTGGAAGGATTTTTTCACTGGGTTAAGGATTGAAAATGGTAGCTCCAATGCGAAAACAATGTCATTTATGGGATAGTCCACATGAACCCATAAAAAACTCAGCAAATTAGAATATAGATTATTTTTGTTTTCCAAGTTCAATTATAATAAACATTGATTGAACCTTTCTCAAATCCTTTGTAACAACCATCAATCTGGCTTTTGTCGTCTAAATAAGGGTGTGTTGAAATATTTCCTCAAATGCTAATGGATTGCATGAATCCCTTACCATGTACAACCTGTAGGAGTCTGTGGAATCCTCATCCATAATTCCATACTATAAACCTATAGTTCCTACTGGTATTTCTAACAAGTAATCTAAACTAAGCTTCCCCTTGATATATCTTGAATTTTCAACAAAGGGATCGCTTAATATGATTATGCACCATACTTCATTGTCAAAAAATAATTCTAGTAGTTTGTCAAAATGGAAAAATCTGCCAATAGTAGTCAATTAAGAACTTTCTCCCCTGAAAATCCAATTGTATTTCAAGTGCTTCATGTAAATAACTGCTTACTGGTCACAACATCGTGGCGAGGGCCCTTCCCTCTTCTCATTATTCACTTGCTGCCCTAACCAATGCAATGGCCACCACAAGGATACTTTTGCCAACTAGTATGTCCACGTAATCAAAACCGAATTTGAAAATTTCAGGTGGAATCATCTTCCTCACAGAAACAGGAGCTCCAAAGTTTGTGATCTCTCTTATAGGACGCGCATAAGTTTTTTATTAATTTTTTTTTTGAATTAAATATTATGAACATGATTTACTTTTTTTACTCTACAATACATTAATATTTTGTGAGAGTATTAAAAATATATTTAAAAAATTATTCTGTTATATACAGTTATATCCCATTATAACCTAAAACGTTCTTGGACCGTTATGAATCCGTTTTAACTGCATAGAAATTCTCTCTTCCAATAGGTTTTTCCTAAGCGGGGATTTGAATGGCCATGTCGGTAAGGATAGAGTTGGGTATGAGAGGGTATATTGGAGGTCAAGGCTTTGGGGTTTGAAACACGAGGATTTTTATTCTAGATTTTGCTTTAGGTAAGGATTCTGGGATCATGAATACTTTTTATAAGAAGAGGGAAGATCACTTGGTGACATTGCGAGTGGGTATAATAGAAGTCAAATTGATTATTTTCTTGTTAGGAGACACAAATTAGGTAGGTGTAAAAATTGTAAGGTTATACCAGGGGAGTGTCTAACAAACCAACATAAGTTGTTAGTCCTCGATATTTTGTCCTTAAAGTAAGGATTGTATTGCTAAAGAACAAGTTAAACCGATAATTACGTGGTGGACCTTACAGGGAGATGTATGCTAAAAATTTAAAAAGATTTTGGGTGGCCAGTCAGTTTCAGAGGGTTGGAAGGCTCTAAAACCAAAGGATAAGTCTAGTAGTGCAGATCTTTTTAAGCATTTGGCAAACCGAATAAAAAGATGTGCGAATGAAGAGTTAGGAGATGCCAAAAGAGGAGGTGAATATGATGAGAAGACGTGATGGTGGAACGCTGATGTGCAACAAGCCATTGTGAGAAAGAAAAAATATTTTAAGGAGTGACAAAGAGATATATGCCTAGAGTCTTATGAGCTCTATAAGCAAGCTAAGTTAAGTAGTAAAGCAGTAGGGGAAGCTAAAAAGAGAGTATACGATAATTTGTATAATAAGTTAGGTACAAATGAAGGGGAGAATGATATTTTCAAGATAGCTAAAGCTAGACAACGAAAAACTAGGGACTTGAATAATGTTAAGTGTGTTAAGCATGAGGATGGAAGAGTTTTAATGCAAGATAAAGTTATTTTAGATAGATGGAAGGATTACTTTTGGAACCTACTCAATGGAACACATGTAGGGGAGTTAAACTTGGAGGAGTATGCTTCATAGAAAGAGAAACATCACGTGTTCCATCGCAGAGTTAGTACCACAGAAGTGAAAAAAACTTTCAAAAGAATGAAGATAGGGAAGGCAGTTGGATCGGATGATATACCAATTGAAGCGTGGAAATGTCTGGGAAAAGTTGAGATTCAATGGCTAACTAGGCTCTTTAATAGGATTTTGGAAACTAGAAAAATATCGAATTCGTGGAGGCATAGCATTGTGATACCAATTTATAAGAACAAATGGGATATTCAAAACAGCTTGAACTATAGAGGGATAAAACTTATGAGTCATGTGATGAAACTTAGGGAGAGTTACAGAACGAAGACTTAGGAGTTTAACAACAGTTTCGTAAAATTAATTTGGATTTATGTTGGATAGGCCTACTACGAAGGCCATATTATTGCTTAGGCAAATTATAGAAAAATATCGAGAGGAATTAAGAGTTTGCATATGATTTTTATTGATTTGGAGAAAGCTTACGATAGGGACCCCAGAGAGTTAATTTGGTGAGTGCTTGAAAGGAAGAAAGTTGTTCAATGTTATATCGATATCGTTAAGGATATGTATGAAGGGGCGGTAACAAGTGTTCGCTCAGTGGGTGGGATGTAAAATGAATTCTCGGTGTCAGTAGAACTGCATCAAGGGTCGGCCTTAAGTCCATACCTCTTTGCTTTGTCATGGATGAGTTGACGAGCCATTTGCAAGAAGATGTACCTTGGTGAATGTTATATGCTGATGATATTGTCTTAATTGATGAGACTAGTGAAGGTTTAGGTCAGAAATTAGATGGGTGGCGGGAGGCTTTAGAGAGTAAGGGTTTTAGAATTAGTCGTTTAAAGACGGAGTATCTAGTGTACAACTTTGGTTGTGAATCGCGAGGGAGGAGTAATGCATTTGAAATCGAAGGCATGGAGGTCCTAGAGTGTGAGGCTTTTCGATATCTAGAATCTATAATTCAAAATAATGGGACTATTGAAGAAGATGTAGACCATAGGATTAAAGCTGATTGGCTGAAATGGAGAATGACGTCAAAAGTATTATACGATAGAAGGATGCCTGCAAGGCTAAAAGGGAAATGTTATAAGACGATTGTTCGACCAGCCATGCTATTCGGTTCAGAATGTTGAGCTACTACGAAACAACATACGCATAGGATAGCAGTAGCAGAAATGCGTATGTTAAGGTGAATGTGTGGTAAAACACGTAAGGATAAAATTAGGAATGAAAGAATTAGAAGATACTTCGGTGTAGTGCCCATAGAGGACAAAATTAAAAAAATGCGTTTAACTTGGTTTGGTCATGTGCGGAGGTGACTAAGCACAGTGCCAATTAGAAAATGTCTAGATTGGCAAGTTAATGGAGGGTGCAGACGGAGAGGACGACCATTGAAAATTTAGATGAAGGCGGTGACTGAAGACATCATTGAGCATGGATTAGGTGAAAATATGTGGGAATACCGCATTGCTTGGAGAACCAAAATCTATGTAACTGACCCCGAAAATATCGAAAATGGGCTTTGATGATGATGATTTAGTTTATATACCCATATATTTGTATTATATATTTTAATAAGAAAACATATGAATATATGAATGTGTAAAATCAACTACGGTACAATATGCACACAATCAACTTCAATCTACATTAGATATGATATTTATGGATCTTATTAAGATAGAATTAGTTGAAAGTTTAAATGAAAGTTATTTAATTACTTGTTGATTTAACCATTGAACTTGTCAGAAGTTCATGGATTTTGCACACCCAGTGACATTTGAAGGCCCAATATCTTTCACCTCCATTACACTCACTTTCCATGACTTCATCCATGTTGTCTTTCAATCTCTCTATTTCCATTGCTTTCTTTTCACGGTTTTTTTTGTCACTTTCTTGATGTTGTAGGTGGTTATAATGCTCAAAATGATCGAAGAAGTTTTGGCAGCGACGTCGACCCAAATATTGTTTTTCTCCTTAAAAATACTTCGTCGACCCAAATATTGTTTTCTCCTTTAAAACTTGGTTCGCTAAATATATAGATACAATCCACTCAGTTCGTTATATTATATTGATCCAGATTGTGAATGCAGCGTGATTCAGTGCGCCACAACCAATTTGAAACATTGTTCAACTTTATCCTGGTCAAAATAGCCCATACCTGACTTTTGTTACCTGACATCGTAACAAAAGTCATAATTTTATCCTGGTCAAAATCATAACTTTTGAATCTTTCACATTCACGACTTCCAATCCATTAGCCTACCTAGACTCAGTATTCCCCAATTATTCTTCCTTTTCCTTATGTTTTCATTGTTCTTTCTTTTAATGAATAAAGCATTCTTATTAAATGGAAAAGCCAAACTAGAGGGCACGACCAAGCAAGAGTTTAAAAAAAAAAAAAAATACGACATAATATGGAAATAGGAAAATAGAAACATAAAGGAAAAAACGAAGTTGTAAGCCAATGAATAGACGTGATCTTGATCATATTCCAGACCACATTGTAGTCAAGCTTCTTTCCCCCAAACAATTTGTTGTTTCTTTTCTTCCATAACACCCAAAGAATTAGGTGCCACAATCTTTTTGTTACGATCCTAGTTAAGTAATTAGCTTTCCGCTCTTAGACAACTCTGGTTTTATAGAAGTATTGGTTGGCTCTTAATAATTGGTATCAAACAAAGCCCAACGTCAAAGATTCAATTCCCAGAAGGGGCGATCTAGAGGTTGGAATAAGACAACTTGGTTGGTAGATGAGTGAAGCTACCTAAAACGAACAGGCCTACAGAATAAGCCTACAAGGACGTCGACTTTGGAAGCGTGGTAGAGTGTTACATTCCTAGTTAAGTAATTAGCCTTCCTTGCAGCTTGTACTTTTGAGGAACATTGGTTGATTCTTAACAATGCCTGACAGACATTTAGATAGTAGTAGAAGATGACATAATGGATGCAAACATGGGTTCCATCAATTAAGAATGTATGAATGGAGCAAAATAAACAATAGAATACCTTGATCATTCCTGGCTGTAAAAACAATCATGCCCGTTTCATCTCCAACTAAGCATTCAGCAATACGCATTTGAGGCCCATCGGATCGCCCTTTCTGCAAAACCATCTTAGAACTCACCACTTTGACAGTGAGAGTGTGCCCACTAGTGCCTGGACGAAGCTGATCAACCTTAGTGAACACTGGCTTCCTCGTTCCTGGCTTTGCGTCTGCCATTTATTTCACAAACCTAACAATCACACAAATTAACCAACCTTTTCAACAACAGTAACGCAAAACAATTGCAACTTCTAATCAGGTAAATTAGATCTAAGCAAAAGATTAGCATATTGAAAGGAGGAGAGTTTTCAGGATTTGATCCAATCGATCGTCCGTGAAATAAATGCAGACGGAATAATAAAAAACTTACCTCGTAAAAGAGATTGAAAAAACTAATCTTTGATGAAACAAAGAGATAGAGAAAGTCAAGTTTCGAATGAACCTTTTGAAGGCAACGAGAATCAGAGAGAGAAGGAACGATTAAGAGGGATTTTGTTAAGCTGCTGTTGTTCTTGGTTTTACTTCACAGGAAAAGGCGAAAGGAGAACGTCCGAGCCGCTTTTGAAACGAAGTGAGGAAGGGTTTTAATGGATGTTATTGGAACATTCGATCTACCACTGTTGGAATTCTAACGGGGTTTAATATTGACCGCCCATTCGTGAAACTAGTAGGAGACGTGAGATGTTGTTGTTAGTGTTATGATGTGGGAAGGATTAGGTACAACAATTCTTTTATGGCAACGAATATCTCGCATCACAAATTTCTCTTTTGCATCATTCTACTCTCTCATACGATTTTTTATTTTTTCACACCACCTATATAAACAAAATTTTTATTTTTTCCCCTCACCATTCAAATCTACTATAGTTCCTCCCTCCCTCCACCATTCAAAATCTCTTTCAAATCTCTCCCCACACTCAAATCTCTTGCAAATATCTTCCCTCTCCCTCAAAAACTCTCAAAATACCCTAAAGCTGAAACCCTTAAACCCATATTCAATAAATATATATAACAGAGAAATCCAAACTCAAACAAAAAAAATGAAAAATAGGTTTACTTTTGAACAAATTCAAACCATTAATTGAGACTAAGTCTCAAGCTCATCAAAACACAAAAGTCGTAGTACGCTGAGTTATCTAATAAATACAACTTGAATCACTTGAAAATGTTTTGAAATGAGCAAGTTATGATAATTTTACTAAAGTCGCGCAAATCTATCCAAAAAATAAAAAACGAGATAGTGTTCTTGACTTTCGGCCAACTTATATACTCGATCGATACTTATTCTCAAGTTGATCAAAACACAAAAGTTGTAGTACTCTCAGTTATCTAATAACCACAACTTGAATCACTTAGAAATGTTTTGAAATGAGCAAGTTATAATCGTTTTAGTAAAGTCGCGTAGAACAGAAATAAAATTTAAAAATTTAAAAAAAAAAAAACAAATTGTTCACATAGTGCACTGCGAGCAATGCAAGGTATTTGGGATACCTTACAGTGCACTCTGCGAAAAGAAATTTTTTTTTTCTGTTTTGTGTGACTTTACTAAAACGACCATAACTTGCTCATTTCAAAACATTTTTAAGTAATTCAATTTGTCTTTATTAGTTAACTGAGAGTAATACAACTTTTGTGTTTTGATCAACTTGAGAATCGGTCTCGATCAAGCACATAAGTTGGCCAAAAGTCAAGAATACTATCCCGTTTTTATTTTTCGGACAAATTTGCGCGACTTTAATAAAATGACCATAACTTGCTCATTTCAAAACATTTTCAAGTGATTTAAGTTGTTTTTATTAGATAACTCAGAGTACTACAACTTTCATGTGTTGGTGAGCTTGACAATAAGTCTCAATTAAGGGTTTAAATTGGTTCGAAAGTTACCCTCTTTTTCATTTTTTTGATTTGAGTTTGGATTTATCTGTTATATTAAGTTATGCATATTTATTGAATTTGGGTTTAAGGGTTTCAACTTTAAGGGGATTTCGAGAGTTTTCGAAGGGGAAAGAGGAGATTTGCATAAGATTTGAGTGTGTGGTGAGATTGGAAGAGATTTCGAATGAGGAGGGAGGGGAGAAACCTTTGTAGATTTGAATGGTGAGGGGGGAAAAATGGAGGTTTTTGTTTATATAGGTGATGTGAGAAAGTAAAAAAATAATAATAATAATAAATAAAAAAAATCAATGGTGGTGCGAGGTAGTCATTGCTTTCTTTTATCCCACCAAACCCTCCTCCTCAATACCCCAACACTTTCACAAATGAAATGTGAAGTACGCCATCTCCAACGATACAAGATGGATAAGGATACAATTATCCATCCATATTCCTATTCATGCAAAATAGTCCACACATGATTACAAAAAATTGATTAAAAAAAGGGCGGACGACTTGTGACAAAATCGACTAGCCTTTAACAAATCGTCTAGGCTTTGGACTTAAAAAGCCCACGAAACCCATCCTCCCCTCATTTTTCTTCTTTTTCGCGCCTTCTTTTCGTTCTCGAAAACCCTCTAAACCCAAAATTTCCCCTCATTTCATCCATTTTCTTATCCTTCTCAAAATCAATATTTTTTTACGGTTAAAATGTAGATATTTTGGAGGTTCATACATAAATCTAGTTCTTGAGGTGATGGTGAAGAAGGGTCCTTATCTACACCACATCCATCAATGGACTATGTATCGGAAGAGGTTGCAGTGGAACAGAAAGATGTGGCAATCGTAGAAGACATGGGTTTTGTAGTGGAATACGTTGCCATCGGCGAGGAAAAATTACCTCCTCCACCGCAAGGATTTGAGCGAGCATACCTGTCAATGAAACCAGAGCAAGTATTAGCTCACGTTTCGCATAGGAGAGTTTTCACCGATATAATATTTTATTTATTTTAAATTTATATTTATTTCCATGATATTATTAATGATTATTATTTTTAAAATAATATTTATAAGTTTTATTCAAAATCTTCCAAATAATAAGTTTCGTTGTGGAATTCTTATAGTCTCCAAGTGGTGGAAAAATATATGTGCATTAGAGGGATCTCAAAGGAATTTAACAATATCGTTGTGTCTACCCGTATTGGTCATTTGTTTGTAATATGGTTCATAGGCATGATAGGGGCATTGTCATTGCTTTGAGCGAGAGGTGGTGGAGCAGTACCCATACTTTTCTGTTTTCAATGGAAGAAATGTCTTTTACCCTTTTAGACTTCTATAGGATTACGGGATTCCGATTGAGAGAAGGGGCCATTCCATTTGATGAGGAAGTTGGATAGAGACCTTGTCAGAAGTTTCTTTCTTGGAGTGGTTACCAATGAATTCAATGGGTGAGACATCTATTTATGTCGTACTTCTGAAGAGTGTTCATAGACCCAATAGAAATAGGGGATGTGACTAGATCTCCTAGTCCCTAACTCATGGGAACACGACTGTCGTATTTTTTTTGTGTGTGTCTTGGGGATTATATTTTTAATAACAACAATCACTAGATTCGAGAAATTTCGTCAAATTGATTGGGGCAGGGAATCTCAACTCACTTGTACAAAGGACTTGATGATGCATCAAGTTCGAAGTCTTTCATTTGTGGATGCACGATACTGTTGTAAGTATGACATATTTTATTTTAGTAATTTCATTTAGTAATCCGGTTGTATTAATTCATTTAGTAAGTTCACATTTCTATCAATTTTCTTTTCTTTTTACAATATCGGTGATACGAGTACATGCGTTTGCAATCCCTGTTTTGAAACCTCATGATCATCATGTCCTTCATATAATGCAATGTTACATTGAGGATAATCAAGCATATCATTATCATGAAGTTGTGGATAATGTGTATAACGGTAAGCAACCTTTAGAAACGAAGATGGTTGATACAATTGTTTGGCAACCATTGGCAATGACATTGGTAATGATATTGAGTAACGCGGACCATCCCATGTATGAGAATGTTAGGATCATAGTTAGTTTGTCTTATTCTATAGTGATATTTTTCTCACCGAGAGTACGAGCATGGTATTTGGGGGAGAGGTGTTGGATGCAGATCATGGGTACAGAAGTTGTGCGAACCTCCATTGATCGCATGTTATTAGAGAAAGTGTTGAATCCCTAGGAGGTAGAAGAGATTGAACATTACTGAGCGAATGGGTGACCTAGCAGTACTATTTTCAACATGAGGAGGTTTATTACTAGGTTTGGTGGGACAAAGGTATGTCTTATATTTATTCATTATTTATACACTTGAAGGTCTAATATATTTCATTTTGTACACTTAAATTATTTTTTATTCTTCAATGGCACCATCGTCCATGCAGGTGAATCAGCGTACAGGAGAGCTAACATTGATCATTATATGGTTGTCGCAATTTGGGACGATGTTAGGATTTTATCACCTACAAACTTGACATTTGAGCCACACGTGTACGAGACAGTTCATTATCTTTAGTTTGGAAATGTCAATGACCCGTGGACATTTCTAATGGTAAGTTTGCAAGGGCTTAATGTTCAGATGCCGATTGCTTATGTACTTGAGATCACAGTATTAGACCCAAAGACTGATTGATGCACTAGATTTGGTAAGATATTTAGATATATTTTTATTCATTTTGATATTTAATGATTTTTTTTACCAAAATGTCAATTATTGTTTCATGCAGCCTACTTTGCGTATGCGCTATACGGATTCTCTTTGGATCAACTACGGCATGAGGCATTTATTTCACACGACTACTCAAGATTATTGTTGATGGTTGTCTGATAAGAGAGAAGAGGCTCAAACCACTGTGGCTTGGGCACAAGTGCTAGAGGAAGATATTGAGCGCCTCAACGGAGAGTTAAGCACCACAAGGGTTTTCGAGTCTTTGACACCTGAGAGTAGTAGTAGAAGGACGCATATGAGAAACTAGTCTTTTTTTTTTTTGTTAAGATAAATACTTTAGAATTTACTTCAATTTGGTTGTTTGACATTGTTATGTCATGTTTTAAATTTACTTTAATTAGCTTCGAGTCTCTTGATTTTATTATGATTGATTGAGCAAACTTGATTTTCTATTTATGATTGATTAAGCAAGTATTGTTTCGAGATTCTTCAATCGTTTCAAACCTAAGAAAACGTATTAATTTTTTGAAATTAATTAATTAATTAAAAACAAAAAAGAATAATAAGGCTTTTGGTGGTAGCAAGGCAGGGGACATATAGCCTGATTAAAAACATAGGCATTTGAAAGTCGTCACAAACCTTATGTTTTTGCTATCCATGGATACTGAGATGGATACTTTTACCAATTTTGGAGGGATGGATAGGAGCCCCTTGGGTGCCCAAAATGGATAAAAACGGATAAATTTATCCATATTTGCCTTTTATCCATTTCCACCAGAGATGGTTTTAACACCGATGTTGAAAGACTTAGTTACCCTCATGCAGAATATTATGAATTAATATAGCTCATCAACTACCTCCAATACTACGAAAAACACACTCAAAGAAAGATCAACAACTATGATTGAATTAAAGTGTTGTTTTCTGAATGTCTCAAGGAATTATGAATGGTTGAAGCTTATCTGAAAAAAAATCATCTTCTTCCCCACTACCTTTTTTCCAAACACGAACGAAAATCACTATATTTTTGTCCCTCATAGCAACCAATAACCACCACCTTTTTTATATCGCGACTGAAATAACACATCCCCCCATTTCAATGCCACCACCACTACCACCTGCACTGAACAACATCTCTTCTCCTGAATTGATTATCGCCCCCTATAACCCCTTTGATCTATAACCCCTTTGATCTAATCGTTGTCGCTCCCTTCGTCCACCCTACCTACGATTGCATCACCACCTACTCCATTCTTCCCAATCAATAAACCTATATCCTCACCAGAAAGATTGTGACAGTGAGGCGCATGATTCTCCCACCACCATTTAAGGATTGTGTTTTCGCGAAATATTATGAAATATATATTTTTTAATTCTCGAAGTTCAATGTGTAGAAACAAAAAAATAGGTTATTTCTACAAGTCATTTTGAAATATTTCATTTTTTTCATAAATTCCGTGTAAACCCCAAAATGTTATGAAGCAAATTACAATTTTTCGCTCAAAATATTTCATCATATTTATTAGACTTCTATATTTTCATTTAAAACCAGAAAACTATGAAGCAAATTACATTTATATGGATACTTGTGTATTTAGGTTTCATTTATTGTATTTAATTAGTTTATAAGGTAAGTTACTTGTATCTTACTTCTCTACATGTTTATATATGTTTGACATATCCTCGAAATCTTTACATTCTTTTTCTACACAATGAAATGTTTCTTTAAATCAGAAGATTGAATTAGGAAAACAGATAAAAAAAATTTCCTTTTCACAAGTTCATTGGTACTAGCTTAACTGATAGACGCGTGGCTGATGGTATCACAAGTCCAAGGTTTGAACCTGCCAGCGGCATTTGGGGTGAGAGGGGTTAAGGAATTAAAAAAAAAAAAAAAAAAAACAATTTGCCTTTTCAATTTTTTGTTAAAGAATATTTCTAATTGTTTTCATATCAGAGTTATTTTTTTCGAAAGCATTGAAGATGTCTGAACTGGACTATGCCTCCATCTACCCCAACTCCAACTTGGTATGAAAATAATATGGAAAAAGTAACGGATAATAGAAGGAAAAGAACACACTGTGGAATAATCACATAAAAGGATAATGTATTTACAAAATAATAGTGTGTTGGTGGTGTGGCTAGTGATTTGAACCAATTACATAAAAGAATATGGCTAAGTAACATGAAACTTGACTTTATGTGATGTGGGACTATGTTTATAACATGAAATTTGACTTTGGCTAAGTAACATGAAATTTGACTTTTATTTGATGTAGACTATGTTTGTAATATGAAATTTGACTTTTGGCCAAGGATTGTGATTTCGTTTTTCGAGTTAATTTCGGCTCTTGATTTTAAGAATACAGAAAAATGTAATAATTTCGTGGATACATGAAATATATATAATAAATTTTGATGGTATATGATTATGTGAAAAATAAAATGCAAATTAAATAAATATATTGAACGCATTAATGAAGTCTAAATACCAAGAAATGAAACAAAAATGAAATCAATATATAATTAGAAAATCAGGGAGTGGTTTCAAAAATCAAAATATAAATAGATGAAATGATAATTAGAAAACCAGGGTGGTTTTAATAATCATTAAATAATTAGAAGAATGATAATTAGAAAGAAAAACTTGAAATTTACGAAAAAAATAACCCAAAATGTTTCGAAAAAACCTCGAAAAAATGTAATTTTTGGTAGTGGTTTTTGTATTTTTAAGAACAATGAAAAAAATCTCAAATTTTATGAAAATTTCTCAAAATTTTACCACAAAACTTTCAAAAAAATGTAATTATTTCTTTCGCGCCTTTTCTTTTCATACATAAAAAAAATGAAAATTTTGCCAAAATAAAATTTCGTGAGATTTCGCAAAATCTCATTCCTTGCTTTCGGCTAAAGAATTTGAAACTTGACTTTTATGTGATGTGAGACTATAATTTAAAAAATCTAATGCTAGGAAACTTAATTTGGTTTATAATTAGTATTTGGCCTGAAAATTCCTTGTTTAACCTTACTGTATCTCGTGTGTGATGTTAGTGATGATGGCAGTTGTTGTGATATTGTGGTGGGTGGTGGAGATGATGGCAATGGTTGTAGTATGATGGTGGTTGTATATTTAGTATTTAGCTTGGATATTCATCGTTGACATAATTATCATTGGTTAAAAGGATGAAAGTTTGAGAATAGACACATCGGTTATTAAAGCTAGTAGATTTCTCCAAGTAAGCAGTCATTCCACACAACAAGTCAAAAGGAATAATGGAGACAAAAGTTCAAGGAAAAAACAACTTGTTTATATGCAAAGAGACTTTTAATGTTAATAACTAGAAGCCATCTCATTACCCAACATATTTAAGAAGAAAAACCTTGACAGCCTATTACTATGACTATAAAAAAGATGGAAACTTTTCCAGCACAAATAAAAAATATAAATAAATTGGAGGACTATCATTATCAGCTCAAGGATGTCCATTATCGTGCCCTGATGGTTGGAACAACTTTTGGCTTGACAACTTGATTCTTGGATGCTCCACTGGTCTGGTAACTACACCCAATTGGTGATTGCATTTCCCCCGCTAGCAATGCATAGCAAAATTCTCTAATCGAATTGAGTTTTTAGTAGCTTTGTTAGCGAGGGCATCAACAATGGACAACTGTGATTGCAACTCCGTCGCTCAACATTTAAAAAATCTCAATTTCGTATCCAATTGATCTCGTTCTCCTCTGAGATTGTCTTATTTATTAGCCAATTGATCTCGTTGGCATTATCCCTTTCAAATATCGCCAAATCCTTTCCTTGTGGAAAGTAATAATTTTTTTCTTTCAAAAAGGGAATCCCAACAGACAACATAAAATTACGTGTTTGAGAAAATGAATCTCAGGATTCCACAAGACTATTTGAAATGTCCTATAACTACAAACAGTAGGATAAAAGGTCATTCAAATATGAAAAGAGAATCCAATAACTTAAACAAGGGATACTCAGAACAATTTTGAATAAATAGGGAGTACTTGAAAAAAATGTTTGAGCAGCATAATCCTTCAGTTGGTCTTCTAAAATTTGTTTGAACCACATGAGTGGTCACAAGGAGTCTGGGTGTTTGATAAGAGCATGCATGCAATATGGGCAGAATCAAAGCTAAATATATGTTTCCAACGATTTCATCAAGCGACCAAAAACCATTGTCGCCGAATAAAGACTTGGAATGTAAACATGAACGCAATAACCTAGAAATGAAGCGAAATTCAAGATGTCCTCTATTGAAAAAAAATCATCTGGAAAACTATCAAAAATATCATTATTAAGTTTTGTATAAGTTGGTAGAGAATAGTCACCCTTAGGAACGATCTCATGCTCTAGCTGAACAACATTATGACTTCGCTAATTTCTCGAAGTTCTTGTGTAACACCCGTACATTTTCAATGACAATGAAAAAAATTATGTACCTAAAGTTCAGTTAAAATTTTATTTTAAAATCTTAGTTTGTTTGCCAAATTATATTTTTTGCAATTCACCTAACTATCTTACCTTTTGAATCTCGGGACGAGACTCCATTTAACGTGTATATGATGTAACACCCCTAAATTTCATAAAGCTAATTTATTTTATTTTGAATTAATTATAATAGGGGGATGTTCTAGTTGATATACATTGTTGTATGAATCAGTTTAAATTGTTTGTTTCAGTTGAATTCAGAGTTTTCTTTTAAATGAGTTTGATACTTTGATTTCTACAATTTGATGGATCTAAAATGCAAACCCCTTTGCAATTTTCTTGCATTTTATTTGCTTACTTTGCCTTAAAGGATGGGTTGGTATAAATACAATTCTTGTGATGAGCATTTTGAACTCCTTTGATAAATGCTGGCTTTTTATATGGTTAACAATGTTATTAAATAATGATGTGTTTTTTTATAGCTTGAATTAGACTTAATAAGCGGCTATGATTGAAAGTGTGATATTCCCCATACTCATAGGAATATGAATCCTCTTATTGAATGAGTTTGATCCCCACTCTACACTATAAAATTTGATTACAAAAATGCTATGTTTCCCCATAAGTATGGGCGGATATTGTGGTGAATCTATTTATAAATGATAAAGTGTCATTGTGAGAGAAAACTGAGATATCACAATAAATGATGATAAATTGTGATTCCTTAAACTTTAATCACCTGGAATTGTATAACTTAGAACTACAACATCTCTTATTGTGTATATTTTTTCCTCTTCTATAGAGAAACTAAGCAACCTTCTGCTTGGGTCTTGCGGAGGAGGGCACCCATTTCTTATAGAGAAACTAAGTAACCTTCGGGTTGGGTGTTGCGGAAAAGTGTGGTTTTGAAATGACTAAAATATGCTTGATTTTTTATCCGTAAATATGTGACGTGACTTATATGCATTGATAGCCTAAGAGTGGCTTTTTGTTACTCATATAGTTAGGAGTATCGGTGATGCATGTCCTTATGTGATGTGTCCCCACTTAGACATGGATGACCGAGTTCTTCTTTATATGAGAGAGACATACGAGAATGTATATTCGACACGGAGGTGGTGTGAATGTGGTATCGTCTAAGTGATCAATTCAATTCAATAAAAAAAATGAACAATATACTTAAGCCAAATAATGTATGAAAACGTCCGTATTAATTGAGAAATACTGATTTTTAGTAAAATTGTATACCTGTGTTGCTAACAATTCCTTGCAGGATGGCAAGTCCATTAATATTTCAGCAAGTCTGACGGTGTAGGTATAAGTAAATAAATATTTACTAATTAGAATGACACATTTGCCTCTTTGAGGAACTACATGGCTTGGAAGTGTTATTTTATTGTGTATGTAAATTTTTATTTATAACATGTGCTTATTTCATTTACTAGAGGTGGAGATTACTCATACTAGCTTAATTGCTGGCTCAAGTGGACTTTGGCTTCTTGGGTATATTCCTTTGGAAATGTTGCCGATTAGCTTTGTTTCAGGTTTATAGATTTTTTGACAGTGCTATTAGAGTTTCTTTAGTTGGGGCAAACGTCAAAGAGTTTCTTGGTTAGAGCTTTTATTTAGTTTATTTCAATTACTAAATTGTCTAGTGTTGTTGGTAAATGTTCTTCTGTTATTGAATTTCACGTCCCGAATTTTGAGGAAAACGGATAATCCTACTTGGATATTAGGATTTTCGTTTTCTCGAAAATCGGAGTGTGACAGTTTGGTATCAGAGCATTTGGTTAGCCTAGGCTGGGGTAGAGTTTAGGTGATTCTCGGAATGTGGATATGGGTGTGTAAAGGTTTAGAGATAAAGCGACAAGGGTGAACCTTGAAAGTTTAGTTTTGTTTATTTTCTTCATGAATATAGTGATGAGATTCATTTGACTTGAGTTTGCTCGAGTAACTATATCTTATTTTTAATGTCGATATTTGGGTGGCATTATTCTATCTAGTTTTTCCTTTAAGTGGTTTTGCTATCCATAGTGTTCAGCTAGCAACACCCCGTACTTTTTCCTCATACTTACTAATTTTTGTTTATATCTTTTGTGTATTTGTCTTCATAAAGTTATGTGCATGTACATGTACATGTACTACTTGTTTGTCATTGTTATGCATGATTGTTTCTTAAAGGTTAGCAAATAAATTATTTAGAATTGGCTGCTCTATGTTTTGGACTCTAGTGATGCTTCATTTGGTAAGTGGTAGCTTCTTAGTGGAATTATTTACATAATTATTCCTTCCATCGAATCTCGGGACGAGATTCCTATTAAGGTGTATATATTATAATACCCATACTTTTCCAATGACAATAAAAAAAATTATGTACCTAAAGTTCATTTAAAATTTTGTTTTAAGATCTTAGTTCGTTTGCCAAATTGTATTTTTCGCAATTCACCTCTCTTACCTTCCGAATCTCGGGATGAGATTTAATTTAACGTGTGTATGATGTAGCACCCCTAAATTTCAAAAAGCTAATTTATTTTTATTTTGAATTAATTATGATAGAGCGATGTTCTAGTTGATATACATTGTTGTATGAATTAGTTTAAGTTGTTTGTTTCAATTGAATTTAGAGTTTTCTTTTTATTGAGTTTGATACTTCGATTTTTACAATTTGATGGATCTAAAATGCAAACCCCTTTGTGATTCTCTTGCATTTTATTGCTCACTTTGCCTTAAAGGATGGTTTGGTATAAATACATTTTGAACTTCTTTGCTATATGCAGTAGTGTATGATAATAAGAATTTAGGGTAAGGTTATATATATATATGTTGGCTTTTTATATGGTTAGCAATGTTATTAAGTAATGATGTGTTATTTCATAGCTTGAATTAGACTCAATAAGGGGCTATGATTGAAAGTGTGATATTCCCCATACTCATAGGAATATGAATCCTCTTATTGAAGGTTTGATCACCGCTCTGCTATATAAAATTTGTTTACAAAAATGTTATGCTCCCCATAAGTATGGGGATATTGTAGTGAATCTATTTATAAATGATAAAATTTCATTGTGAGATAAAATTGAGATATCACAATAAATGATATTGATAAACTGTGATTCCTTGAACTTTAATCACCTGGAATTGTATCACTTTGAATTACCACATCTCTTATTGCATATTTTTCTCTTCTCCTATAGAGAAACTAAGTAACATTCGGGTTGGGTCTTGCGAATGAGAACACCATTTCTTATCGAGAAACTAAGTAACCTTCGAGTTGGGTTTTACAGAAAGGGTATGGTTTTGAAAGGCCTAAAATAAGCTTGATTATTTATCCGTAAAAAATGTGACGCGACTTATGCATATTGATTGTCCAAGAGTGGATTTTTGTTACTCATATAGTTAGGAGTATCCTGTAATGGATGTTCGTATGTGATGTGTCCCCACTTAGACATGTATGACAAAAAGTTCTTCTTTATATGAGAGAAGCATACAGACATGTATGTTCGACACAGAGGTGGTGCAAATGTGGGATCATCTAAATGATCAATTCAATTCAATAAAAAAATGAATAATATACTTAAGTCAAATGAAAACATATGTATTAATTGAGGAATACTGATTTTTAGTAAAATTGTATACCTCCGTTGCTAACAATTCCTTGCAGGATGGTAAGTCAACTAATATATCAGCATGTCTGACTTGTCATAGTCAACATCTACAATATAGGTACAAGTAAATAAATATTTACTTATTAGAATGACACATTTGCCACTTTGAGGAACTACATGGCTTGGAAGTGTTATTTACATACACGTTGCTAAATGTTCTTCTGTTATTGAATTTCACATCCCAGATTTTCGAAAAAATGGATTATCCTACGTGCATATAATGATTTTTGTTTTCTTGAAAATCAGGGCGTCACATATTGGCTCAGAAGAGTAGTCTAGACCGTTAACTGCAGTGGTAATATCCGTGGCCTAGTTAGTTGTATAATCATCCAGGATGTTAGCCTCAACAACGACGTTCTCGGAGTCATTTGGCTTGGCAACACTTGGAGACCCAGAATCAGAAAATGAGAGAATGTCGCTAGCATCTTAGTCAGAAATCTTTTTTTTTCTTGCTAGCATTGTCGGGAATCTCAAATAGCCAAGATGAAGGGGCTTAGGAAATAACTATGGGATTTCAACAAAGAAACACACGATCCTTTGACGATTCGTAAGGGGCGGAATAGCCCTAACCATCATCATCGACATGGCCTAAAAGTAAGAGGATAAGTCAATTGTCCAATTAATATACATTCTACATAAAAATATTAATAAATTACTAGTACGTTACATGATAGATTCGGGGACACAACCCGAGGATACTGGTCTGATATCTTCGTCTATTTATGACTCCTCTATGGCGTATCACCGTTGTCCGCAAAGCGACTCAAGGTTTGGTTTCTCTTGTATACTTTTTTATATGGAACAAACCCGACTAAGGCATTCTTATTGGAAAAATCAGGGTTCTCTTGGCGCATGTTATCGGGAGATGGAATAATAGTTAACAATTTTGTTGTTTGCGATGGAACCTGACAGTGTAACTCTCTTGTTGCGAAATGTCCTTAAGACTATGGTCTAGTTTGAAAAATCGTGTAAGGTTATCCTTGACAGTAACATCAATATAAGGAACACCTTCAGAAACTCGTTCATCTGTGCAAGAGAAAAAATTGGAAATGTGAATTCTTAAAAAAGAATATATGAATATATGAGTAGCAAGTATCAAACCTTTGAAACGATTCGACAATTCTTCTATAGATGGGTGGTATCACCAAATGTGAAAAACATATAAACAACACCCTTAAGTTCAATTTAAAAGAAAAATTAAGCCAAACTTCACTTTCCAATCTAAAATCAACGTTATTTCGTGTACTATCTAGACGGAGAAGGATTTGACAAAACAAATGAACTTATTTTGACCTCTAACCTTTTATATGTATTTATTATGACAAATGGAGTAAACTAGATTTGACAGCAACCTTTTGTTTCATTTAAAAGAAAAATTAAGCCAAACTTTACTTTGCTATCTAAATTCAACAATTTTTAGGGCAATATCTGAACAAACAAATGGACTTATTTTGGCCTCTAACCTCTTTTATATATTTATTATGACAAATGGAGTACATTATATCAAATAACAACCTCTAGTTTCTTTTAAATGAAAAATTAAGCTATCTAACTTCAACATTTTTTAGGTCTCTATTTGATGGAAGAAGGATTTGACGAAACAAATGGACTTATTTTGACCCTAACCTCTTTATGTATTTCTTATGACTAATGGAATAAATTCGATGAAACAACAATCTCTAGTTTTCTTTAAATGAAAAATTAAGCAAAACTTTACTTTGCTATCTAAATTCAACCTTTTTAAGAGCACTATCTGAACGAAGAAGGATTTGACCAAACAAATGGAATAACTTAGTCCTAACAACAACCTCAAGTTTCTTTTAAATGAAAATAAATCCAAACTTCACTTTGCTATCTAAAATCAACGTTATTTCATGTATCATCAGAATGGAGAAAGATTTGACCAAACAAATGGACTTATTTTGAGCTCTAACGTGTTATATGTATTTATTATGAAAAATGGAGTTAATTAGATCTAACATCAACCTCTATTTTCATTTAAATTAAAAAGTAAGTCAAACTTTACTTTGCTATCTAAATTTAGAGCACTATCTAACATAAAAGGATTTGAAAAACCAAATGGACTTATTTTTATCTCAAACAACATTTATGTATTTATTATGACAAATGGAGTAAATTAGATCTAACAATAACCTCTATTTTCATTTAAATGAAAAATTAAGCCAAATTTCACTTTGCTATCTAAATTCATCATTTTTTAGGGAATTATCTGAACGAAGAAGGATTTGACAAAACAAATGGAGTCTTCAAACCTCTTTTATACAAATGGAGTAAATTGTATCAAACAACAACTTCTAATTTCATTTAAATGAAAAGTTAAGCTTTGCTATCTAAATTCAACCTTTTTTATGGCAATATTTGAACGGATGACTCGATCAAACAAATGGACTTATTTTGACCTCTAACCACTTTTATGCAATTATTACAAATGGAGTAAATTAGAGGAAACAACAATCTTTTAATTTCATTTAAATGAAAAATTAAGCCAAACTTCATTTTGTTATCTAAATTCAACGTTCTTATGACAATATATGAATGGAGAAGGATTTGACCAAACAAATGAACTTAATTTGATCTCTAACCACTTTTATGTATTTATTATTATAAATTGAGTAAATGAGATGAAACAACAACCTCTAGTTTCATTTAAATTAAAAATTAATCAATACTTCAGTTTGCTATCTAAATTCAACGTTTTTAGGGCCATATCTGTATGAAGAACGATTTGACTAAAAAAATGGACTTATTTTGACCTCTAACCTTTCATATGTATTTATTTACCAAATGGAGTAATTACTTATAACAACAACCTCTAGTTTAATTTAAATAAAAAATTAAGCTAAACTTCACTTTGCTATGTAAATTCAACGTTTTTTAGGGCACTATCTAAACGGAGAAGGATTTGACTATACAAATGGACTTATTTTGACCTCTAACCCCTTTCGTGTATTTATTATGACAAAGGGAGCAAATTAGATGAAAAAATAACATCTAGTTTCATTTAAATGAAAAATAAGCGAAACTTCATTTTGTTATCTAATATGTGATAAGAAAAAATAAAGTCATAAATTTATGACTTTTCAATGTATAAAACCTGAAGAGATAAATTCTCACATGTTCTTTGAACCATTCAGGAAATTCTTTCTTGCTTATCTCCATGATTTGTCGCCTGGTAAGTCTTTGCCGTCGATGTTTATTTTTCAAAAAGTCCTCATGTTGCCTGCCGAATCAAGTAAAAAGTATTTGGTTGAAAAGACAATAATTATAAAGTTGACAAAACATTAAGGAACCTATCTATGTTCTATGGTCTTACCTTCTAAACGGGATTACTTCATCACAATTATCTAGAATGTATCTTTGACATTGATTCCGCTCATTTACATTAAGCTCCACAAGTTCGCCTGCGCCTAAATGATAGCCTTTAGAATAAAAAATTGGTAACCCGCTAGAAACTCCGCGCCAATACCATCTGCATTTCACCCTTACGATTGCGACGGGTCTGGAGATCACTAAGATACATGGAACAAAATGATAAACCCTCTTCGACCAAGTACCCTTCAACAATTGATCCTTCAGGGCGACTCTTATTTCAGACATATCGCTTCAATGTTTTTAAATAACTTCAAAATTAAACAGAATTAACAAATTAGGTAATTTCAAATACAATTGGTGAAAAGTGTTTAAAGATGAAGATTATTATTTACCGTTCAATTGGATACATCCATCTATATTGAATTGGTCCTGCAACAGCCGTTTCATCTGCTAAGTGAATTACGAGATGAACCATCACATCGAAAATTTGGGCAGGAATATCTTCTCCAGTTGACACAAGATCAATTCAATTCTATCTTTCAATTCCTTAAATTTTGACTCAAATTCTTTCTTGCAACATAAATGTCTAAATATTGCACTCAACTCAAGCAACACCATAGTAACAGATTTAGGTAAAAGCCCACGTATCACAACTGGAATTAGTTGTTGCATTAAAACATGGTAATCATGAATTTTGAGCTCATGTACTTTTTTCTCATTCACATTCACACATCTAGACAAATTGGTTGAATACCCATCGGGAACACGAATGGTAGACAACACTTTGCAAAATGAAGTCTTTTCTTTTTTACTCATAGTGAACAATGTCGGGGGAAAAATGTTTTATTTCCTTCTCTTTGGGGGTGTTGACTATGTCTTATATTCAAAACTTCGAGATCTGCACGTGCCACCAGTCCATCCTTCAACATACTCGCTATATCCAGCAATGTTCCCACCACATTTTCACATACATTCTTTTCAATATGCTTGGTATCAAGATTGTGCCTAATCAAAAGATGTCTCCAATAAGGTAGTTCAAAAAATACACTTCTCTTCTTCCATGGACTTTTATTGTTTCTAGTATTCGAGATTCTTCCAAAAGTAAACCTCAAGCTCGATAGTTTTTCAAGACATTCTAAACCATACTTTTGACGTGGTGCCTCACAAACCTCACGATGCCCATTAAATGTTGAGATTTGCCTTCGAAACCTATGGGAAATTGGTATAAATTGTCGGTGCCCCAAATAGCATATCTTCAGACTATGCGGCAAGAATTGAGATACATGATCATTCATGCAGTGGGGACATGCTTTATAACCCTTCGTACTCCATTCAGATAACATCCCATAAGCTGGAAAATCATTAATTGTCCATAGCACAGTAGCCTTCAATGTAAAAGTTTGATATGAAAGCATGTCATAAGCGGTAGTGCCAACCTCCCACAATTCATTCAACTTGCCAATTAATGGGCGTAAATACACGTCAATGGTATTTCCAGGGCTTCTCGGTCTTGGTATCAACATAGTCAATAAAAAGGAAGGTTGTTTCATACACATCAATGGAGGTAAATTGTAAATCGAAAGCTCCACAGGCCATGTGCTATGGACACTCCTTATTTGGCTGAAAGGATTAAATTCCTCATTAACATCCTAGAACAATTAGGTTTTGCTAGAGGCTAGATCCAAATGATAGAACAATGTATATCCACTTTTTTATTGCAAGTTTTGCTTAATGGATCCCTTCTTTCAACCATCAAACCTACTAGGGGCATTCGACAAGGAGTCTCGTTTTCCCCTTACCTCTTTATTTTAATGGTAGAAGCTCTATCCAAGCTTCTTGCTAGAGCAGAAATGAGAGCCTTATCAAAGGTATCAAAATCAGGCGTCACTCCCCTTCCATCAGCCATTGTTGTATGTTCATGTTCTCATGCTATTTTGTTGGGCCTCTCTAGGGGAAGTCCACTCAGTAAAAGACATTCTCTAAAAATATTGCTTGGCCTCGGGTCAATCAGTGAATTACAACAAATTTTCGGTTTTCCACAGCTCGAATGTCCACCCGAAACACTCTAAAATGATCAACAAAATCTTGTGATCTAAATTGTATAACCCAAAAGAGAATTACCCGAGCTCTGCTCTGTTCATGTCTAAAAAGAAAGCTACAAATTTCCAGTTCTTAATTGATAAAGTCGACACAAAACTTTTGAGCTGGAAACCAAAAGTCCTCTCCCAAGCTGGGAGGATGGTCATGATTAAAGCAGTATTAAACTCGATATTGGTTTATACACTGCAAACTTTCCTACTTCCATGCTCTATCACCACCAAATTGGACCATTTGGCCCGTAACTTCTAGTGGAAATGGGAGATGGATTGTAAGGCCAAACATATGTGTATTTGGGATCGCATTGTTGTGCCTTGCCATCTCGAAGGCTTTAACATCCCCTCTGCTAGGAATAACAATATTGTTTTAATGGAAAAAAATATGTGGCAAGCCATTTCCTCACCCCACAACCCTCGTGTTCTTCAACTTAAAGCTCCTTAGTTTAATAAAAATAGTATTTTTCAACTCTTCAAACCTCCAACCATAGCCTCATTTGTATGGAAAGATAACCTAACCGCTTTCTCGAAAATGAAACGCCATCTCATTTGGCAAGTTTTTTAGGGCAAACACATTGACCTTTGGAGAGATTGTTGGTTCAAGCCAGGTCTCGTCTTTGCTAATTGTCTATGTTTACTTCTAACATCGACTACACCCCATACCATTCCCGATCTCTGGCCAGGAAACACAGTGGAACACGGGCTTGATCATGTCCATATTTTTTGCCCCGGTGGCTAGAGATATTCTAGATATAACTATCAAACCATTAGTGAACCCTGACAAACTCATCTGGTTGTTTTACAAAAAAAGCATGTTCTCAGTCAAAAGTGTTACTCGTGCTTTTACTAATGAACAACTTGAAAGCTCCACTTCCATTGCACCTACTCATTATTTTCGGGCTTAACAATTCAAAAAGTAATGGAAAAATTAAATCCCCATTGTGTTTATTCTTTCTCTGAAAAATCAACCAAAACATTTTCCTACCATGACCTACCTGGTAAGAATTCACATGCCTATCAATGAATGTTGCATCTTTTGCTAGGAACACACGGAGGATATCACTAAAATTTTCTTCTTCTGCCCAGTCATTAACAGACTTTGGCACCTTTCCCCTCTGCCGATTGATTGGCTCAATGCCAATTTTAATACACCCTTCATTTCGATGTTTTTACATTCATGTCGGAACCAACCAAGGCCTATCAAGAAGCTTGATAGGCATATGAATGAGACATTTTATGCCCTTAAATATACAATTGCCAAGTCTCATTATATAATAAAATATTTCATTATGTATATTTTGTAGAAAATCAAACACTAATCTCAAATCATACACAAAATAACACAATAAGGCTAAGTTCAACAACTAAAAAATGTTAAGTAAAACTCCACTACCCATTCTCACTGATTTTTAATCCATCACTTTTACACTCCACCTTATTTCACTTTTAGGCTCTTCCATATCTTTACTTCATTACTTTTACATTCCACCTTATTTCACTCCAACACTCTTCCTTATTTCACTCTAACACTCCACTTCCACCTCATTATCTCTATACATAAGTCTTACCCTTCTTCATCTATAAATACCCCATACATGAACACACTTAAGCGAACACTTTAAAACACTTTGGAGAGAGAAGTTGAAGTTCAGAGAGAAATAAGTAAAGTTTGACCTAGAGCTTACCATGTTTGGCTAACATCCCACCTTAGGGTGTGGGTGATCCCATGGGAGGATAGCTTCAAGAAAGCTCTTTTAGATTAATTTATTTCCATTTTCATGTATTAGGGTGTGTAGTTAGATTGGTCTTGTAGCTTGGTTGTACCATGAATCTATGAGGCAAGTTAGATGTTTTGTGTTTCATTAGATGAAATCAACTCATGTTTTCTTCTTCTATTTCTTAAGCTCAAGATTAGATAAGTTTCTATACTTGCAAATCTCTAACAAGCTCCTTACAATGTTTACATATTATTAGTCTAAATGTCATTATGATTTGCTAGATAATTGGTGTTTCATTTAAGTATGGATTCCTTGTATGTTTTTAAATACAGATTTGATTCTTGGGTTACTAATATAACTTAAGTTTGAAATCAATTTTCTTATAATGTTATATTTATATCCTAAGGTGAGATGAGAATCTACTATAGGATGTGCTAATGAATTTGGAAAAAATTAATCTAAGAGTGGCCTAATGCTGCCATCTACTCATGATGGTAAATTCAAAGCCCTAACCCTCACATTTAGGTTTCACTTTGCATTTTTATTTCAAACACTTCACCAATCACTTCTTTTTTAACTAAGTTAATTTTCAAAAGAGATTTGAAGATTAGTTTTCTGAATTTTATAGCTCTCCTTATGGAATTCGACCCGTACTTGTTGTTATCTAACTCGATAGATAACCATGAACCGTTATCGGGTAGAGAAATGGAAAATGAGTTTTAAAATCAATTTTAAAGGCTTGTCACTAGTTTCGTATATGTTCATTTTCACACTTGGCTGCATTTGCATTGTTTTGGTAACATATTGTAGTCTGTAAATTCTTAACATCTTCATTTTTGCATTTTTCTTAAGTATCTAACATTTACTTTTTATATTTTTCAATTTTTTTGTTAAATATTTATGATCTAAACTTTCACAGATATCTTTCCATTTGTTCATTGGATCAAAGGTTAGTTAGGAATGAATTTTTGAAGTTGGACTGCCCGTGCTGGAATTTGATTGTTGGAGATGACTACTTTTTACACACATGTTTCTACTGATTGAGAGTTCTATTTTGTGTGTTTCCATAATCTAATTTTTTTATTTTTTTTTTACATTTTGTCTAGTTTTCTAGATCATTTTTTAGATTTCTATGGATAGCTGGTCAAAAATGAACTTGACTTCTCGTAGCAGACACAATCTGGATAATTTACTAATTTTTTGTTCGCTTTAATTTTCCACTTCTTTTTGGCATTCAAATGAATTTTTATAATTTTTCTCAAAAAACTTTGGTTTGTTAGAAATCCAAAGAAATTTGTAGAGCTGAATTTCATCAAGTATTGAACTCTGCACGATTTTTCACAGTCGATCTATCAGTTCTAGAAATTTTCAGCAATGCACCATTTTGCCAAACTTGAATGATTTTCAAAACTTTGGTTCTATACACTACACCAAATTGGCATATTTGTAACAACTTAAAAAACAATATTACTTTTGAGCTATTACAATCCACCAAACAATTTCAAGTCTAAACTAAATTTAGTCAACAAAATGAAAAATAGCTACACAAAAAAAGTGATACAATAAATTAGAAATACTATTTGTGGTGATACAATTATTGAATCACTTTGTTTGTGAAAATGTGTAAAATTACTTTGTAGATTGTTATAGCTAAAAAATGTTAATGTTTTTGGATTGTTACAAAAATGCCAATTTGGTGTAGTGATACTTTATTTTTTAAAGCCATTAATCATTCTTCGATGGTATAATTTTCAGGGTTTGTACAAAAATTATACTTGGAAAGAGCTTTGGTGAACTTAGTGAACAATGGAAGACACTTGAATCATACTTGGACTTTTTTTTTGTTTTTTTATTGATTGTGAGGACTTAAATTTGTACTATTAAGTTGTAATAAATAAAACAGGATCCAAGATACAACCAGAAGCAAAGCATGGTACCTCTCTCAACCCACTTCGAATCTTCTACTAGAAGTGTTTTTGGAATGTTTTTTAGTGTTTAAATTTTTGCAAGATATCGAACTGTGCTAAACTACATAAGAGCGGACCTGGCTATTTTCAACTGATTGGGACTTGATCACCCACCTTATCCTTCCAATTCACGTTCAAACTTGGCCAAATGTAATAAAATAAACTTAGATAACTAGAGCCAATTAGAACAGTGTTCATAGGACCTCAGAAAAGGAATAGACTATGATTGAACTCTTTTGAAGTAAGAGCTCTATTGCCAGTTGGTCTGCGCTACGCCGGTAAAGACCATTGTGATTGCACTGCCATTTCTGACCTTTCACATAGAGAGTGATGTTTTGATGGGTTTAACACAAGTCTAATCTTATTTCGAGTAGGAACACGGGGGGTCTTGAAAGTGTTTAAGTTGTAGCTAAAAATCGTAATAAATCCTTGGATCTTAAAGACACCCTTCAAAGGCTTAGCCAGTTCTAGTACACCATACAGAGTAAAATCTAACTAGGGTGAGAATTGATTTTGAGCTGTTCAAAATCATTTTCCACTTCAATTAGATGGTGTTTTAAAATTCAATTGTCCCTTACACTTAATTGAAGATAATAAACTTGTTGTTTGCTAGATGGATGGATAGGAACTGATTGAGTTTTGTTTGTGTGTCATGATTAGTGTCCCCATTTAGGGACATTCGCATATTGCATTTATTTTAGGTCATATCATCTTAGGTTGCATGAAATTTAGTCATTTTCAAAAAAAAAAAAAAAACCAATCCAGATTGATTCAAGTTCAGTGTGAAGGAGTTTCTCTTATGTTAGGAGTCATACAATTATAGATTTTCATTAGGAAGATCATGACAATGTCGAGGTAAATTACTATGCCTTAGTAAACCAAGGTCAACACTTAGAATCAAGTTTTGATTCTACCAATCATTTTTCATAAAATGGATATGGAAACCAACCACCTTGAAACCAACACCAACCCAATTGGGGTAATGAACCTCTTAAGCTCATACCATTCTCTGATCCCCAATATGTGTATAACGATGAGTGTTACCTTAGTTGTCCTACAATGCCTTCGGTAGATATTAATCCATACCACATCATGCAAAATATGCAATCATCATCTTCATATCCAATTAGCTCATGGGAGTGAACTAACATTTCTCCTTCATTACAAAAGAGTGTATATCAATATATGCAATCCTTAATTCAGTCTATACGCGAGACATAACAATGTCAGCATGCCACTAACAAACTTTTGGCAAAGTTTTGAAATTTAAGGCTTCAAAATGATGCATTGATGAATGTTAGGGATGCATGTGAAAAAAATCTATTATAGGAAAGTGTCAGATCTGGTGAATTGTGCCACATTGATATACCTATATCAACTCCTCATACTCCCCAAGTAGGACAAATTGAATGGATGAAACATTTGAGACAATGTGATGGAGAAAGATTGTGGATGAATAATGAGTTTTGTGTTCAAGAGGATAACATTGATGAACATGGTGAGCTTGTAGAATTGTCTAATCACTCCTTAGCTGACTTATTATACACTACAGAGATTAACACAAAGATGATCCAATTAAGCCATGACGTGGTGATATTCCTCTTTTGACAATTGTTGGAACATCCATGTCCAATACAAATATGAAACATGAGAAATTTGTTAACATCCTCCCCAGTATTAGAAAGTTCCCCGAGTTTAGACTTGAATTGCATATTCCAAAAATTTTGGAGGATTATTTTGGGAAATGTGAAATAAATTGTGATGAACTTAAAGAGATCGATGACCTATCCATGTTTAACCCATAACCTCTCCTAGAACACCAAATTGATTTTGCTCATTTTTACATATTGAACTTGTATCATTCTTTTGAAGAAACATTTTCTAAGCTAAAATTCTAATTTCATATTGAAAGGTTTCCTTGGATTCACTTACGGGGCATGTCAAATCAATTGCATCCTATTGTCCCATGTACACATGTTTTGTATGACCCACAAATTCAACTGAATTAAAAAAAAAGTTAACAAATTCTTCGAGTTAAAAAAAATTGATTATGACTTGATTGGATTCTACTTTTGGATCTTAACATAAGTCATTTGAGCACTCATGTCGTTTAATGGTAAACCTTTTCCAATTCTACTTATTATTGTATCTCTTTTTCAAGTTTGGCCCATGGTGTCTTATTTAAAAATATTGAGGATAATGAATGATTTAGGTTTGGGGGAAGAAGTTTCAAAACCTATGTCTCATTTGAAAATAGGTTGTCAAATTTATTGAGTCATTTTTTTTTTGTGTTTTGGTCTTTGTAATCCAAGTAATTATCCATGATGAAATTAGTTTTCCATAAATCTAGTTGCAAATGCTTCGGAGTATACGATTTGAAACTTTGGAACTTAGTAGTTTGTCAAGATTAAACAATAGGTTGTACGACGCTTTCTAAGAGTTTGCATTGAGAGTTGTGTTTTAGCTTCAATGTTCTTGTTTAAAGTTGAAAAAATGGATTAGTTATTTGGTGAACATGAGAATAATTGTGGAGACTTGAACTCTGAGAGATTTCTAGCCTTTTTCCTTTATGAGGGTTATAAACTAATTCTGAATTTCTTGAATCCTACATTATCTTTTTGCATGATCTTTATAATTCTGTCTTTCTCAAAAACTAAGAATAAACCATCAAAGTCGAATCATACCACTACAATACATTCTGAAATTCACCCAAGGCATAGAAACCATGTTATTATTGGGAAATGAAGAAAATTCATTATTTGCCTAAATTGAGCCTTTTAACCTACCCATGTATTGTTTACCCTTGGAGCCAGTTTGAAGCCTGTCATATTAACAATTTGTTGTTAACCCACTAATCGATAACCCGAAAATAACCCAACTATGTTTTCATGACTCTGGTGTTTTTGAGAAAGGTTGGAGATGAATGATTAAAGAAGATTTTATACATCAATGGATAAGTATATACCTTTTAGTGGCAAAACCAATAGAAAGAGCCGCACATTCCATTACCATTTTGTAAAAGGCTAAAAAATAGCCCTTGTTATCACATCAACGAAGATGTAGAGTTCTTTCACAGAAAAAGAGTTAAGCCTATCCATGATGTTCAACACTTATAGAAGATCCCTGACCTCATCAAAAATATTTTTGTTTGTCCTTAACCTTCATTGTTATTCTTTCTTAAGCCTTGTTACAACCTAGTCAAAATCTTATCTGATCCTTAGGAATATATGGCCGGTGTGAAGGGTGAATTAAGAAGTATTGTGGTGAATGTAGTCAACATTCTCAGTGGATGATATTCCTTATTAAATTTATTATATTCTTGAGTTCCCATCTTTTGTTTTGTATGTGAACTATTTCTTATTCATTGTTTCACCTTATTCACTTACATTTAAGAGAAAATAGTCAAATCTATGAGTGATTTCATTCTGAATGATTATATACTTTGTGAGATTTGAAGTTGAAGTGAATTTTCTAGAATGTGATCCAGATATATGTCCACTTTTAAAACTGAAATTTGCAACAAAGAAGATGATCAAGCTCTTAATATGAACTTGAATGAATAATTTCTATGTCTTTTCAATAGTGCTTATAGAAGTCGTTTATTGACTTAATATTGATCGATAAGTTACATAAATACGTATCTTAAGGCTTACACAATCTAGTAGGAACCATCTGAGGCTAAATTAGGAAAGAGTTATATTTTACTAAATTTTTTTGTTCGAATCTCGAGTATTACTATTGTTTGTGGGTATCATTTTTTGAAACCCTCACGAGACTATAACTCGTTCACTAGGGAAAACCTAGAGGTTTAAAGACTTGTTGCATATGCTAAATGTAATCTTGATTCCTATGAAAGTGAGTTAGGTTTTAGTCTTTATTTTATTTCCTTTTGCTCGAGGACTAACAAAATGTAGGTTTGGGGGATTTGATAAACATATAAATGAGACATTTTATGCCCTTAAATATACAATTACTAAGTCCCATTATCTAATAAAAATATCTCATTAAGTGTATTTTGTACAAAATCAATCACTAATCTTAAATCATATACAAAGTGGCACAATAAGGCTAAGTTCAACAACTAAAAAACTCATTGAAAGTTCACACATGCATTGTCAAAGACTAAATATATATCTTTAAGCTCAAGATCCATGAAAACCCACAAAACACCATCATCTATGAATCTCGAGGAAATCAATATGAAGATTAAGACATCCACATGGCCAACTTTATCATAGCCAAAGTAATCTCTACAAATTCCAAAAGTGTTAAGTCAAACTCCACTATCCATTCTCACATGTTTCTACTCCATCACTTTTACACTACCTTATTTCACTTTGAACTCTTCCATATTTTTACTCCATCACTTTTACACCCAACCTTATTTTTCTTTTATACTCTTCCATATCTTTACTTCATCACTTTTACATTCCACCTTATTTCACTCCAGCACTCTTCCTTATTTCACTCCAACACTCCACTTCGACCCCATTATCTCTTCACATAAGTCTCACCCTTCTTCATCTATAATAAATACTCCACACATGAGAACACTTGAGATAATACTTTGAAACACTTTGAAGAGAAAAATAGTTGAAGTAGTTGTAGTTTAGAGAGAAATAAGTGAAATTTGGCTTATAGCTTACCATGTTTGTTTAACATCATACCTTAGGGGTGTGGGTGAGCCCATGGGAGGATAGCTCCAAGAAGACTTTTTTATATTAATTTATTTACATTTTTATGTATTAGTGAATCATGTGTAGTTAGATTGGTCTTGTAGCTTGTTTGTACCATGAATCTATGAGGTAAGTTAGATGTTTTATGTTTCATTATATGAATTCAACTCATGCTTTCTTTTTCTACTTCTTAAGCTCAAGATTAGATATGTTTCTATACTTGCAATTTTTTTAACAAACTCCTTACAATGTTTACATATTATTAGTCTAAGTTACATTGTGATTTGCTAGATATTTGGTGATTCATTTAAGTATGGATTCTTTGTATGCCTTTAAATCCACATTTGATTCTTGGGTTATTAATATAACTTAAGCTTGAAATCAATTTGTTCATAGTTCCATATTTTCCATCCTAAGGTGAGATGAGAATCTACCTTAGGATGTGCTAATGAATTTGAAAAAGATTAATCTAAGAGTGGCCTTAAGGTGTCATCTACTCATGATGGTAAGCTCAAGAGTTATTGTATGACTCCCTGCTTCACAAAGGTGCTAAGGTTAGTGCTCTATTGCGGGATGGTTAGTGGCTGGTTCCTCAGCACATTGAGCCATCTATCACAGAGATTGCTAGGTGTCTTGCTGTCATAGAAGTTGATTGTGACAGAACTGATGAGGTAGTCTGGAATGCAGGGCCAAATGGGACCTATAGTATGAAACATACATATGAAGCTCTTAGGCCCAAAGCTGGTCCATTTCCTTGTGCGAAGGTTATCTGGTACAAGGGGAACATACCACGTCACAACTTCATTACATAGCTCGTTGCTCATTCATCGCTTAAGACTATGTCAAAACTCAAGAAGTGGGGTAAGTTTGTTTCCTTGTGCGATTTCTGTGTCTTATGCTTACAGGAAGCTGAAACAGAGAACCATCTTTTCTTTGCCTGCATGTACGCTAAGTCTGTTTGGACGCAAGTGTTGCAATATTTGTGTTATTACAGACAAGTGTTACAATGGAACCAGAAATTGGAGTGGTGTGTGCAACACTTTGTAGGCAACGAACCTGGATCAGTGATTAATAAGCTTGCGCTAAATGCATCAGTCTATCATTTGTGGACTGAACGAAATACAAGAATTTACGAAAACAAAAATCATCTAGAAGCTCAGGTTGTACAACGTGTTTATGATGATGTGCGAATCAAGCTAGCTGGACTAAAGCTCAAGGTTGAGGACAGGCCCTCAAACAGAGAAATTTTCAATCGGTGGAGCATTGATCCTACTTATTTCCTCAAGGAACCTCTCAACTGTGCATGGACTAGGCCGCTTACAGGGTGGTTTAAGTTAAATTCTGATGGCTCTCTTAAAGGTAATCGGGGTGGGTATGGTGATATAATCAGGGATGCACAAGGTCAGGTTGTCATGGCCTGCACTAGATCTACAATTGGACACTCGGTTATCAAGCATGAATTGCAAGGAGTTGAAGCAGGGCTCAGGATTGCTGAACTGAATGCAATCCAGAGACTTAAATTAAGCACATACTCTCGCTTTGTCTTTGCTTATTTTACAAAGAGCATGCAAGTTCCCTGGGACCTGCGACATATTGTTGGGCACATTAGAAGGCAGCTTATCAAGTTGGAGGAGTTCAAGGTACTGCATCATTATGGAGAAACTAATAGAGTTGCGGGTCATCTGGCTAGCTTGTACCCTGGTAGTGAGTTTATCATTGTAGTTCCTAGCTCTTTCACTGAGGACCTTAAGAAATATTTGTATGAAGATAGTATAGGGAAAGATTATGTCAGAATGTAAGATCTTTATTTTTTCTGGTTAGGGGATCCTTAATAAACCCCAACTCAATTTTCAAAAAAAAAAAATGATGGTAAGCTCAAATCCCTAACTCTCACATTTAGGTTTCACATTGCATTTTTATTTCAAACATTTCACCAATCACTTCTTTTCTAACTAGGTTAAGTTTTAAAATAGATTGAAGATTAGTTATCCAAATTTCACATTGCATTTTTAGTTTCTTTGACTCTTCCATGCAGGGTGCGATAGGTGTGTTTGTGGTTGATCTTCATGGACAAGTATTAGCTACAATGGCTTGCCCGATAATAGAAAAGGTACTTGATAGTGCTATGGTGGAGTGCCACGTAGAAGAGGCAATCCTACTACTAATACAGGCACAATAGTGGAAGACCAACTTTCTTTTCAGATATTCGACGACACTCATTGATCTTCTTCATGATGATGACTCTAAATCTAATTTTGCTATGGGCTGGGTTTGGCGTCCTATCATAAGTAATATTAGATCCCTTTTCATTTTTCTATACTTGTGGAATTGTAAGTATGTTTGAAGAGACCTCAATATGGAATCTCACAACTTGGCTACAGTCACAGGGCGACAACTATGTAATAGCTATTATTATTAATCTATTATACCGACAACTTTAACAAAAAAAACAAAAATCTCATAACTATCTCAGAAATAACATATGGCTTTAGCAGGGTTTGATTGCCACAACTCTACCAACTAACTGGTACCCCATTGGCAACTTTGAAATGTTTAAAAAAATTGTAGGGTCAGAAAAAAAAATTGAAAAATGTTTTTGGATCAATGCATACAAATTGCATGGTATGCAAACACTTTGCAGGTTTTGAAAAATCAATGCATAGAATACAATTGGATGGTATGCAAACAATTTGCAAAAGTTTAAAACATTTGCAAGGTTTGAAAATCAATGGAATGACATATTTCAATCAATGCATACCATACAATTGGATTGTATGCACAGTATGTAAACACTTTAACGCGTATCTTGAACAACACATGTCTAAATAAGAAAAAAATTTAGCACGTTATTTATGATATGAATTTATAATTGTATGGTATGAATATCATATAATTGGACAGTGTGCATGATATGCAAACACTTTGCAAAGGTGTAAAAGACTTGCAAGATTTGAAAACCAATTGAAAAACATTTTTGGTTCAATCGAATGGTGTGCATGGTACGTAAACACTTTGCAGAGTCTAAAAAACTAATTAGAAAACATTTATAAATTAATTCATACAAAACAATTGGATGGTATACATTGTGTCAAACACTTCGTAAAGGTTTAAAACACTATTCAATCGGTATTGTTCATCGCAAAACATTGTTCATGGACATGATTCTTTAAATACAATGAAAACATGTTGGGTCTTAACCCAACAACGAAACTCCAAATTTGGGACTTGTGGCTCAATTTCAATTCATCTGACCTAATAAAAAGCTTGTTATCATCAAAGCTATTTTTCAGAAATGTGAAAAGTGGCAGCTGCAGTTCAATGATCACTATCCCAGTTAGGATGGCAACGAGCCGAGTTTGGTTCGGGTCTACGAGACCCAAAATTGAATCAAAAAATTTTCAAAGAACAAGAACCAACTCGGGAACTGATTCAAGTAACTAGGGTCGAGGGAGATCCAAACCGCAAATTTCCGTGTTAAGAACTTTTAGAGTAACATATGATACTTGACTGATTTATCAAATAATATATACTTGAACTAGTAATTTATTTATTCACAAATTACTTATTAAATAATAAGGTTTACTTGAATTTATTTATTTTTACTCTAAATTAAATTAGTGGCTAAATAGTTATAATTTTAGTCGCACACAAATTTAGAATTTGTATATGAATTTATTCAACTTATATAACTTATATGCGATATATTACATATATTCAGTTTGGATCCTGGTCTGAGTCTGAACACTCAGAACCAGAGCCAAAGCGGAATCGAGATGGTCCTTCCATAAAGACCTATATCTGAATTGATAATCGATAAGTCAATTCTAGAACCAAACCATTAGGGTCACGTGGTATGAGCCAAAAATGTGATTCTATCCAAGTTTACTATAGTACAGAAAAGCACCGATTCCGATTTTGGGTATGTTGCTTAATTCCCACCTATTTTGGCCCTCTGTAACCATTATGTCACGAATTGACAAGCCATTGGTACAATAGACATGGGAATCTAGAGATGAAGTAGATGATAGAACTGCAATTTGGATTAACCGAGAAACAAAATTTCAATACTCTCTCAATCGAAGTGATTAAGCCTTAATTCACTAAGTTCTTCTATGCCTTTTCTCTATTGTTTATCCCCCTTTTAAAAAGAAGGGTTTGAAAAAATTTTGTAATTACACAATTCCCAGCTAACACGTGTACTACTACAGTGGTCCAAACTAACTATAAGCAGAAATTAAAACTTTTTTATTCTCTGTTTGAATTTATTTTTGGCGCCTTAATTATGAATCTTCTTTCATGACAATGCCCTCCTCTTCAGCACATCCTTGTCCTCAAGGATTGAACAATGGAAATATGGAAGTGATGGACGACGAATCCTCCCAAGTAGCCTCATTGTAAGTCGAGGTTATTGCCATGCTCTAGTGAGGCACCATGCACCTTTCTAATATAACAATTGGTTCAACAATAAAAGAACCTTGGTTGTCGACTAGTGGAAGAATAGGGGAGGGCAAGATTGAATAACCCACTTTTTTTTTTAGTTGAGAAACCTGGAAGACTGGGTGGATCTTTGAAGTAGCAGGTAAGTCAAGATGGTATGCTACAACACCAATGCTCTCTATATACCCATAGAAAGCCTTGAATGGGGTTGTCTACTGCTAGAGTGGAAATTGGTATTAAAACAATTTTCAACTAGATAAAGCCACTGAGACCATTTGGATGGTGCGTGACATGTCATACATTGAAGATAATTTTTGAGACATGCATTGGTTCTATCAGTTTGGCCATCAGTCTGTGGGTGGTAGGTTGTACCGAGGGCTAGATAAGTACCCAAGGTTGTAAATAATCGCTTCCAAAATGAGCTGATGAAGACTTTGTCCCTATCAAAGACATTGGATGTTGGTAGACCATGCAATTTGTAGACATTTTGTAAGAAGGCATCTCCCACTATTGAAGTTGAGAAGGGGTGAGCTAGAGCTATAAAGTGACTATACTTGGTGAGTCTATCCACAACTATAAGGATGACTTATTTTCCATGAGATAGAGGGATGCCTTCACTGAATTCCATTCTTATATGTCGCCAAGCATGATCAGGAATAGGTAAAGGCTATAATAAGCCACCATACCCAGATTGATCTCCTTTGTTTCTTTGACATGTATCACAAGAGGTGATGAACTGAATAATGTTGGACTTCATACTAGAGCAATAGAGGTGTTGCTTGAGTCTCCTGTATGTGGCAGTGATACCTGAATGGCCACCTATTGCAGATGCATGTAAAGAAGTAATGATCTGTAGCCTGAGGGTCCCTGTGCTACTATAAATGCCTTGGTTATACTTGAGGATACCATTGTTGAGTAAAAGTGAAGCACTGAATAAGCATTGAGAAGTAACTTGGTGATGACATTTTGAGTTGTTGGATTAGTAGAGTAAATATGGACTACTTCTTGAGGCCATTGAGGAGTTACTTGTGATAATGCCAAGCAAGAAGACTCTATGGTGGTGCGTCTAGACAAGGCATTAACGACTTTATTCTCTTATAATTGATTGTATAATCATACGCTAGTAGTTTAGAGAGCCACTTCTGTTGAAGAATGGTAGGAATCTTTTCGTCAAGGAAGTTCTTGATACTCTGATGGTTTGTTAAGATAAAGAATTTGGCACTTGATAAGTATGCTCTCCATTTGTGGACTGCCATAACTATAACCATAAGTTCCTTTTCATATGTGGAGAAACCCAGATTCTTAGGACTTAAGGCTTTACTAAAATAAGCAATTGGAAAAACCTATTGAGAAAAGACTTATCCAACTCCCACTGAGCATGCGCCAATTTCAGTGAAGAAAGGTAATGAAAAATCAGGTAGTTGCAATACTGGAGTGTAACTCATTGCATGTTTGAGGGCTTCAAAAGCATGTTGTGCTTCAATAGTCCACTTGAAGGCCTCTTTTTTTTAATAAATCAGTCAAGGGTTTGGCAATTGGGCCAGTGTCTAACAAACTTCCTATACTACCATGTCAATCGAAGGAAGCCCCTCAAGGTTTTCAAGTTTGATGGAATAGGCCATTGTACCAAGGCTTCAAATTTTTAGGGATCAACTGTGTTACTGATGTGGCCTAGGTAAGCTAATTGATGTTGACCAAAAGAGCATTTAGAAAGTTTAGCAAATAAGGAGTGTTTTCCGATGTTAGACAAGGTAATATCAATGTGATGTAAATGTTGGTCTAGGGATTTGTTGTAAACTAGGATGTCACAAACAAAAAAAAATATGATGAATTTTCTGAGATAGGGTTGGAACTCCTGATTCATGAGAGCTTGGAAGGTGGTTGGTGCATTAGTGAGGCCAAAGAGCATGGCTTTGAATTCAAAGTGGCCATGGTGGGTTTTGAAGGTTGTTTTATGTATGTCAGGAGGGTGAACTAAGACCTGAGATCCAATTTGGAAAATATCTGAGCTCCATGAAATTCATTAAGTAACTAATCAATTAGTGGCATGGGAAATCTATCCTTGATGGTGAGGTCATTTAAACTCCTATAGTCCACACAAAACCTCCAATTATTATCCATTTTTTACCAACAAGATAGGGGCATCAAAATGGCTATGTGAGTGATGTATCATACTATAATCCAACATCTCATTAACTAATTGTTCAACTACATCTTTGTGTACATGAGGTAGCTTGTAAGGAGCTTGAAAGATGGGTAAAACATTAGGTTTTAGGGGAATCTTATAATCCAAACTTCTAGTAGGTGGGAGGGAACTGGGAGTGTTGAATATATCATTGCAAGAGTCCAATAAGGAAGCTATAAGCGAAGGAGTAGGAGGTGGAACAGGAGGAAGTGTAAGAGAGAAAAAATGACCTAAAAAAGAAGGTGAATGTTTTCCAAAAAACTTAGAAAACTAAGTGGGTTCAATAAGGTACAAGGAGGTTGTATCAGTAATACCCAACAGTGTCATTTGTTGAACTTTGTAAGTAATGGTCAATTGTAGAGTTTGTAAGTTAATGACAATAATTCCCCAAAGGTTTAAGCTAATCACCCCTAAAACCATGTCATATCTCCCTAGTGGTAAAACTCTGACTAAGCCTTCAAATTGTTTGTGTTTCATAGTCCATTTCAATGGTTGACAAATTGAATTGCTATCAGATGTTAACCATTAGCAACCTTGACAATCATTTGGGGTGTCATGGTACTAGGCCAATTAATGGTTTTGATGACTTTAGGATCAATAAAGAAATGTGTACTGCCAGTGTCAATGAGGATAAAGATAGGTTGTTTTCTTATAAAATCCTTATGAAGTATGACTGCCATGAAGAACATGGATAGACAATTCCATATCTGGGGGTATTTCTTGAATAAGGTTTTCAGTCTCGTCTGAAATTGGGGGTGGGTCTTCTTGTATTTCTTCATCAAGGACAAACATGTAAAGATATTTGTGTTTGCCTATATGGCCTGGTTTGTACAATTCATCACAGTTGTAGTAGAGACTTTTGTTTCTTCTTAATTTCATTTGGATGGGTGTTAGTCTTTTGATGGAGGGATAGGAGATGCAAATTTAATAGTTATAGAAGAGGAAATGGGAATGAAATACTGTGGTTTTGGTACTAATGGAGATGGACCAGTATGAGAGACATTATAGGAAGGGTTAGGAGTATAAGGGGTTTTAGACCAAGTGGTAGGTTGGTGAGAGGAGTTGTAAGATTTTCTTGAAATAAAGTGGAAGAAAAAGTGGACACGGAAAGTTGTGTAGGAGTATTAAAACACACCTCTTATAGTCTAGCTAATGAAAAGGCTTAAACATTTAAACTACTGATTTTATATCATGCCTGAGACCACTTAAAAAACTGATTACAAAGTAAAGCTCAGATAGAGATGCATTATGAAGAGGCATTAAGGAATTTAGCTCTTCAAAATGACCATAATAGATCTCTACTGATTGGTCTTGGGACGATTTGTTGAAGGCATCTACATAATTATCAAAGACGGGATCTTCAAATTAAACATAGATGTCTTGTACCAACTCAGGCCACTGAACTGAAGGTTTACCAATCTGGTAATCTAAAAGCCACGTATCTACCTTATGATCTAATTGAATAGAGGCAATATCAACCTTACTATCATCAACAACAGGCAATGCCAACCTTACTATCATCAACAAAATTATGCAAAGTAAAAATCTTTTGCACTTTTTCACCCAAAATCTAAGGTTGGTGCCATCAAAATGAAGAAAACCGATTTTAGGGAAACATGACAATTTACCTCCAGTGTCAGTGGGTGGGTGTTCTTACTTGGCCACCAGTTATCCAAGTCATCTGAGAGTAGCTTGAGTCACCCACAGTGTTCGGTACCCTAGTGTTCTGGAATAATTAAATCAATTGATCCATCTTCGCATCTAGTCTCTTCTTCTGTGCTTCACTGGCTTGTGAGATGAGTCAAAGCTCTACCTTTATCCATTCCAATTGACCAGCTGTCTCTATTTGTTGCTTCTTTGTCTCCTTCATGAAAATTTCCATTTCACAAGCTTTGGTTTCCATTCTAGGGTTTGGATCGAGCTTGCTCTGACACCAATTGTCACAAGTGACAAGCTATTGGTACGGTAGACAGGGAATCTAGAGATGAAGTCGATGATAGAAATTGAAATTTGGATCAAACGAGAAACAAAATTACAATACTCTCTCAATCAGACTGATTGAGCCTTCTAATTCACTAACAGGGGAGTATTCAATCATGGATTTTAATAGAGTCTGAAAGATTTTAAAGTTCATTAAAATATAGGGGTATTCAATTAAGGATTTAAAACAATACAATGAAATCTAGGGGTATTCAAATATAGATTCTAAATGATTGTTTTATAATCCATTAAAATCATGGGGTATTCAATCATGGATTTTAAACAATACAATGAAATCTAGGGGTATTCAAACAACAGTGGATTTTAATGGATTTGTTGACTTGATGGACTTTAAAGGATTTATGTGTGAAAGATATAAATATCAAAACCCTTTTCAAATCCAGCCTCTTACCCTCGGATTTCAATTTCTCTCCTCCCTCTCTCCCACCAACCCTTAACGTACTCACTACTGCTAGGGCTTGCACGAGCAGAAGATGGAGGAATAGACACGCTCCACAGCCTCCTTCACATTCCACCATCTTAATCACCTCTCACAGGACTTTCATCAAATTACTTGCAGAACGAGACACACAAATCACCAACACAGAGCACACTGGTTGACAATGTCAAAGAAGAAGGCCTTCAGCGGCTCCACAATGACCCTCAAGGACTTGATCCCTTGATATTGGAGGCCCTTTCACAGTTAATGGCAGGGAGAGAGGGGTTTCAGCAGGGGGTTTCATCAGTGAGAGTAAGGGGTTTCTCGCAGTGAGAGAGAGTGAGGGTTTCCCGCTGGGGTTCATCTGAGATAGAAAGGGGTTTCAGCGGTGAGGCATTCATATGAGAGAGAGGGATTCATCGAGAGAGACAGAGAGGGATTCAAAACAACATTATTATCTGTATATCTAAACCCCACACATCAACTATGATTTACCACCAACTTGGTGTAACCTCTAGATTTCTAAAAACAAAGAAACTTGAACCAATTCTGATAGGCAACAAACCACCTACTCTTTCTGCTTCATCAAACATACCTATTCATCCTAGACTTTATTATTTTTTCTAACACCACTTCTAAATTTATCTAACCTATATAAGAATCACATTACACAACACCAAAGTCTTTGTTTCACTATTTTCAGATCTCCTCTCGAAGTTCATCAACCATGGCTTTCACCCAGAAATGTTTTATTTTCTTCTGCTTTGCAGCAGCATTGTTTCAAGCTTCAGTGGCTAATAGTAATTATACTGTCGGTGGTTCGGCTGGATGGACGATCAAGGGTGACCCTAATGAACACATAGGCTGGGCTGCTAATCAGACCTTCAAAGTTGCAGACTCCTTTGGTAAATCCTTCTTTCATTTTTTGTGGATTGCTTTTTCTATTATTTATTGTATATATAATGGTAGTGTTCAACTACGATCCCAAGCACCACAATGTTATGCAAGTAAGCCACAAGGCATTCAAAGAATGCGACTTGAGTGAATCAAATGTTTAGACTTCATTTGCTTTGGGCTAGGAATTGGGCTAAAATGGAGGGACGAACGTCAGTGGACGCACCATGGCCCAGCCCAAATGCAATGACCAGTACTCCAATTTACAGAAATTTATCAATAGAAATCCATCACAATCCTTTATAAAATTAAGAAAATTCAATAATAAAAATCCAGTGGATTCTATAAAATCCACAAAATCCAGTCACTTAAAATACATCAAAGTTCGGTGGATTCTGTAAACTCCTTTGAAACATTTTAAAATCCATGAGATTTAAAGTCTTTCACACTCTATTAAAAGCCATGATTGAATACCCCCCTGTAAGTTTTCTCTGCCTTCTTCTATATTTTTATCCCCCTTTTAAAGAAAAGGGTCTAACAGAATTTTGTAATTACACAATTGCCAGCTGACACATGTACTACAGTGGTCCTAATTAACTATAAGCAAAAATTACAACTTTGCCATTCTCTGTTTGAATTAAAATTTTGTGCCTTAATTCTAAATCGTCTTTCGTGACACATTACTCCTCACTAGGGGTGGGCATCCCATCCCGCGATCCCGTTCCCGTCCCGATCCCGTCCCGTCCTGATTTTTTCGGGTCTTAATGGGATTGAATAATTTCATCCTGATCCCGTCCCGTCCCGATCTAGAATGGGATGGGATGGGATGGAGATTTTCAATCCCGCCAATCCCGTCTCGTCCAGAACTAACTTATTAATATTAATTATTAATATTTTTATTTAATTATTTATTTTAGAATTGTGATGCCCATACACTAAGTATGAATGCAGCAGGTTGAATGCATCTTTACACTCTAATGAAGTTGTAAAGAACTAAAGATGAGATAATCAACTTTTGCTCTTTAATTTTTTCTTTGATGTGCACTTAAAGATCTGGCTGGCAGATTAAATCCAACAGTCCTTTGATTGACCACCATTATCAAGAAATGGAATTCAGTAGAGCACATTCAAGAAAGTGGGACCTCAGACACTACTCAACCATTGCTGCGCTATAAATCACAGCTTTTTCGACACAAAGTTTACCAAATTTTCCAGACTTTACTGTTATGTCGAAGGCCTAATTCAGATTTTTGAAGTGCTAAAAGAGAAGTTGATATGGACTACAATTCCTTCAACCAAACAGTCAGACTACAAAGTAGATGCAACTACAATATATAAAACATTTGTATGTGCAGGTGGTTCAGCGTGCACTGGAGCCACCTCTGACAACATCACTGATAATATGTACAACTATTATCGATCACCTTTTATACTTGCATTTACACATTTGTACAAACTGGAGATGAACAAATCAACCTCCCATGTTGATGACAAGAATGTACATTGTCAGGATCGCCGGATGTCATCAAGTTGATCTGCAGATGGGTTTCGACTAACTTAACCATGTTCACAAAATATTGATACTCAGAAAGAAGTCTAGAAATAAGAATTAAGGTTATATTGATACCTTGATGATTTCAGATTTTGCATATATTTTGAGTTTTTTTTTGTATGACTAGTGATTGAATAGTTGATCCCGTCCCGTCCCGAACCCGTTTGGGATGGGACGAGGTCGGAATGGGGTTTTTCCCATCCCGATTCGGTATGAACGGGATGGGATAGAGATGGGTATATCTCGTCCCATCCCGTTCCGTGCCCACCCCTACTCCTCACTACTCATTTTCTTCACTTCACTGTTGCTACCAGCTCTAATGGTGGCAATGGTGACGAGATCGACTATATCTCAACAAGAATAAATGATGGTAAATACCAAGGTCTGATAAATCTACCAACTCTTATCTTCCCTCCCTCATCGCGCTCAAACCCTAATGTAACTTTACTTTCCTTTTTCAATTCCATTTTCTTCTTTTAGGGTTTCCATCACTAGTCGAGTTTCTAGATCAGTAAAGATGATATTATTGGTTTCAGGTTGGAACTTCGACAAGATCAACACATATAGTATTTGACTAAAAGTCTCAAACAACTTGGACATAGTTTCTACGTCTTGGATGCCAAGTAAGTATCTATCTTACTACTTTCAGTTCAATTAAGAGACAACTATTGCGTGTTTGATTTTCCTCATTTAATTTCATTCATTATTTTTCGAGTTTATGAATTAGGCTGAATCTTGGGATTTGATTGCATACCCTTTCAGTTTGAGATTTTCCCTTATTTGTAATGTTTTTGTTGTTTAAGTAATGGCATTTATTGAATGGAATAAAATTGATTGTTTTTGCTCGTTGTGTTTCACTTATGACTATAATCTATCGATTACTCTAATACTTTTTTGTTGTTTCGTTACTCATTATTGAATTAGAATCACGAGTCACAAGGATATGTATTTCCATCCCGTAACTTTTACAGAGATTATAGGTACATAAAATCGTCTCTTATACCTAAAATCCTTAATCCATAAGTTGAATACTGAACAATATTAGAGAGTTACTAGACACTTCCCGTAAGTTTTTGACAAATCTTATGTCATAACATCATACTAGATAAGGGAGTTCAACAAACTTCATTTTGCAACTTTGCCAACAGTTTCATTATCATCTGAAACTAGGACGTGGCATCAAGAATCAATAACATGGCAACCAAGAAAATTGAATCGATCCATTCTAAAATCAGTCCAAAAAATTTAATGCTCCGAAGTTGGATCATTCTGAATTTTTTTAGAATCGATTTAACGTTTTCACATTCCGAAATTTAGGATTTGAAGGATGATCGCATCTATTTGCACAAGGGTTTACTATAATTTATTTTCGTGCTTTGCAACAACAACACTTTAGCGTGTCGACACTCATGGATACTTTCATTTGACACTCCATGCTTAGATCATGAACTTTTTCACATATCTTTGGAAATTTGAGTTCTATAATAATGTTACAAGCATATTATGGCAAGTTAGTAGTACATGAATATCAATATTGACCTATGGGTGAATGAATATGACTAATTGTTAAAAACTTATTGCTGAAAGTAAATAATATTAAAATGTACAACCGCGGCTCCAAGCTATCTCATATTGTATTTTCTTGCCAACATGTCGGATACTAATACCGGTTTCCATGTCGTTGTTATGTACTTTTCATGGTTATCTAGCTCTCTTAAGTTTTTTTCCTTTTAAAGCATAATTTATTTAGAAAGTAGCGTGTAGCTTGTTCAAAGTCTTGTTTTTATTGTTTTGCTATAGAAGTGCCCAATCAAGAAAATGGTAATGTTGTAGATGGCTTAGGAAGGTAAGATCTAGTATTTTAGAAGGCTTCCAAGCAGTTAAGATAAAATTATCTATAAGGAGTCCTAGAAACGAGATCGGTAAATTTAACTTGTAAAGTTCAGGTTTTTTTTTTATCAATAAGATTACTTTTGTCACTCACTTATATAGTTCACATACAATTATTTTACTAATCTTCTTTTCATTGCTTATACCACTCGGTCTCAGTCGCCCCTGGATTTGTTATTGGATCCTTCATGCGATTGCTTTATTGGGAGAGTCCGTTGACTGTGAACTAGAAAATAACTTTATTGACTTTCTTAACCATTGTCAGGTTGAAGTTTGAACTAAATCTTGTTTATCGACTTCTCGTTTTACATTTTGTTAAAGTAGAGTCTCTGTGTTGTCGCTTGAACCATTCTATCCATAATTGTCTATTAGCTGGTTTATATTAGTTGATTTTGAATAAATTGCATTTTTTTCTTGTATAGTGGGTTTTATTTTTTTATTTTTTTTTAGAAATGTTGAGTCTCTGTATACAAAATTTTGATATTTGACCCCAATTGTTTTTAGTATTATTGTGGATGCACCACGACTGTTTCAATTTTCATTTGTCATGTTATAAGCTGGAGCCCTTTTGATTTGGACATGGTCAAGATGGTGGATCTGGACAGGCAAGTATATTGTTTAAGTGGAAGATATTGTGTGTTACAATTATGATTACATATCACATGCAATAGTGTATCAGTCTTGTCGTTGGCACGGTTATAAACTTTTCAAATAGTGTATACCCGTGTCATACAGTGATGTCACCCTTCCATGGGTCGTGTCTTCGATACTCCTCATCATGTTTATTTCCTACCACACCAAACCTGGCTAAATGCAAGTTGTGACGGGTCAAAATGAACCAACTCGTCATTAGATAGAAAAAGTATCCTTTAAGCAGGGGAAAAATGTTGATGCCCAATCGTGACAATTCAGTATACTATTCATTGAACAAAATAAAGGATGATCGAAATTGCCTTCAAAACATGATTTTGCAAGCAACAAATAAAGTCGGCGATAAATTACTTACCTACTACACATTTGCCAGGGATAATGTAGATTGGTATGATTTGCATGAAGTGCCTTTTGAACTTCAGGAAGGTTACAATAGAATGCTCTTTTGTAGTTCATGCACACATCGACTCCAACACAGATCTTAGTAAGCTTGCAATGCCAACATTCAATTAAATGTCGTTATATACAACACAACAAAAAATTGAAACAGTTGAAGGGAATACATTATTTCACAATCGAAGCTCTTGTTCAATAATAGATGGATAAAAAAACAGCAAGGATCACACCATAATTGTTTATGCAGCTGCCAAACACTTCATTTGCTTCATTAATATATTGCACACATTCTTCACTCATATTGTGAAAAACATAATTATTGAAATCATAATCCTTCATGATTTTAAGGCCAATTTCATCGAGAAAACTAGTCAAAATGAACATGTTTAGAACACAATTTTCTTTGCAAATCTCTGCAGTATATTTCAAAGTGTTGAAATGCATTCTCTTAGAGTTTCAAATATATTTCCAAGAGCATTAAAAATTTCAGAACTCAATTACTACTTTTGAATTAATCGAATGTGTTTTGACCACAAAACCCAACCAATTTTTCAGCAATAATGTAAAAAAAACAATTTTTCTTAGTGTCCATAGAGCAAGTGCAAATCAAAGTCAGTGTCTTCAATCACAGGAACCTTTTCAATTTCACACCAAAATAATTAAATCAAACATCTCAAAGAGGTGGAAAGAAACCCAACCAATTTATTGCTCTTGAATTATTAGAATGCTCTTTCGACCACAAAACCCAACCATTTTTCTGCAATAATGGAAAGAACAATCTTTTGTTAGTTTCAATCCCAACCAATTTTTTATTCTGCAATAGCATAGATTTTAAGAAAATAGAGATATAGATAAGAAATTAACAACATAAATCTTTAAGATTTTGCATGATTGGAGACTTATTTGAGTCCGTGGTCGACATTCTTTGATCATTAACATGAAGATCTCTATTGCATTGCTATTGCTACCACATTCCGGTCTCTTAGAGCATTTCATGGAGAAAATCCTTACTCCAATCAATCTCCTCAACCATCCCCTAAAATAACTCCACCTCCAACTTTTTCCTAAATTTAGGGGGAACCAAACCGACCCTTATATCTAAAATAATAATAAAATATTCAAAAACTTTAATTTCCTAAATTAAAAAAATCAAAAATAAAAACAAGAGGAAATTAAATTAAGTTGAAATTAATACTAAAATTTTAAATAATGATAAAAAAACTCACAAATTATATTTAAATAATGATAAAAAAACTAATTATTAACTAAATTTTTTTCAAAAACTCTCAAATCTTTTATTTAGTCAAATTTAAATTAAATTGAAATTAATAATAGTATAATTGAAATTAAATTGGTATAGAAAAGTTGAAGATATATTAAAATAATAATGAAAAAGTTAAATAGGAGATGTGGTTTGAGTGATGAAGAAATAGGGGGCCCTTAAATTTAGCTTTTGGTTAAAATGGGGGATAGTTCATCCCCCATTTGAACTTTTACCATTGGACATGCTCTTAGCAAATCAAATATCCTATCAGCATGCTCCCCAAACTCATCCTATCAAATACAACTTTCGTTGTTTTCGCATCCTCGATTTTCCATACATGTTAAGCAAAGAATTTGCCACCAGCACATAGCTACTCAATCCAAATTTAGGGGGAAATATTCAATTCGGGATTTGAATGGAATCTGAAGGATTTTAAATCTCGTGAATTTAAAAATGTTTTAAAGGATTTTACAAAATTCACTGGATTTTGATGGATTTTAAATTATTGGATTTTGTAGATTTTATAAAGGTTTGTTATGGATTCTTATAAATTCAATGGATTATTATAAATATGTTATTAGTCATAGGAAGCAATGAAAGAACATTACCTACATTATTATCCATGCCAATACAAATCATAAAACATATCTCAAAACATCAATTAAACAATTGTCTGTATGCTACGAGAGTTTTACTTCATAAAACATTCATCTTCTCCATCAATCACCACCGCTACCTCTCATCCCACCTCCTCCCATCTTTATCTTCTTATTCTCCTCCTCTTCCCCCTCACATCTTCTTATTCTCTGTTTTTTTTTTCTTCTTATTTTTTTCTCCTCCTCCTCCACTTATTTTCTTTTTTTTTCCTCCTATCTTTTTATTTTATTTTTTTTGCACTCGCAAAGGTTCTAGCAAGTGGGGAACCTCTACTCGTAAGAACCTCTGCAAGGGCGAAAGAAAAAAACATGGGAAAAGAAGAAAAAATGAGAAAAAATTATTGGAGAAGAAGAAGAAAGATATAAGAATAATAATAAGAAGAAGAAATCAGAAGGGAAAAAATGAAAACAAAAAACAAAGATGAAGATAAAAAATGACAAGAAAAAGAGAAAATAAGAGGAAAAAATTGAGAAGAAGAATAATAATAACAAAAAAGAAGAACAAAAACAAATGAGAAAAATAAGTGCGGTGGTGGTGCAGCCAGCGGTGGTAGGGCGTAGTGGTGTGGCCAGAAGTTGTGGGGGGAGGTGGTGTTGCTCTTGTGAATAAAGAAGAAAAGGTGGGGAAGGGAAAATAGTGGTGTCCTTCAGCAGATCCCAAAAAAACTGGGTGGTGGTGTCATTCAGCGAAAATGTTGGTACTATTTAAAATGACCAATATAAATCCGTTGAAATATGAGAGAGAAATGTTAGATTTGGAATGACTCTTATTATATATACTTTTCACTTACAAAAAAACTTCAAAATTCACAACTTTTAACAAATCAATTAAAATCCATTACTTCTTGAATACCCTCTGATTTTGGTGGACTTTTAAAAAACATGAATTGAATATTCTCTGATTTTGATGAATTTTAAAACAATTATTTAAAATTCATATTTGAATACCCCTGAATTTACATGTATTATTCTAAATCATTAATTTCATATCCCTAATTTTTATTGAATTTAAAAATTTTTCACAGCATATTAAAATCTGTAATTAAATACCACCCCCTTAACTACAAATGAGTGAACCTTCTTGCCAACACCACGATGAAATAACAGTAGTAAATGTATATTGTGTTGGCTGAACACTAAACAAAAGCATTTCCTAAAACATAGAAATCGCATTTCCAAATTGATCCATCTCATTGTACCCCATAATCATAGTCGTCCATGAAACCGAGTCCTTTTCTGGCATTTCCTTGAACACCCACTGCACCATACTAATTCCCCATGCTAGTGTTGCTTTTAACGGGCATTTCGTCAAACAAGTTTGCATAGAAGTTTATGAGATTGTTCACTAAAAGATCCCAAGATCGAGCCCAAACTTGATTACTTGTGCATGGATTAATTTTCCAGTGAATGGGTTTTTGGCTTGATTGAATAAGAGATGTGTAGAAATCTGAAGAAGATGAGAATTTAGAGAGAAAGTTTACAGACAGAGATTGAGAATGAGGTGGTGGGTTGTTATGGGGGAATTAAAATCAGAGACAAAAAGAGAGGGGAAGAGAGGGAGGTGGGCTGTGGCGGGTGGCGAACTGAAATCACCGAGAAGGAGAGCGGAGAGGGAGGCGTGGAGGGCGGTGAAATAGTGAGAAAGAAGAGGGGGATATTGCAAGAATTGTCTAATACGAGCGGGGGCATTTTGGAAACTCCTGACATACAAAGTCATAAACACTGTTCATTCTACAGTGAATTTGAATTTCAATTCATCATCATCATCATCAAAGTCCATTCTCGAGATTTTCGGGGTCGGCTACATGGATTTTGGTCCTCCAAGCAATGCGATCTTCCCACAGTTCCTCACCTAATCCAAGCTCAATGATATCTTCATTCACAGTTTTCATCCAAGTTTTCAACGGTCGTCCCCTCCGTCTACACCCTCCATTAACTTGCCAATCTAAACATTTTCTAATTGGTGCCGTGCTTGGTCGCCTCCGCACATGACCAAACCAAGTTAAACGTCTTTCTCTAATTTTTTCCTCTATGGGCACTACACCTAAGTATTTCCTAATTCTTTCATTTCTAATTTTATCCTTACGAGTTTTACCACACATCTACCTTAACATACGCATTTCTGCTACTGCCATCCTATGCGTATGTTGTCCCGTAGTGGCCCAACGTTTTGAACCGTATAGCATGGCTGGTCGAACAATTGTCTTATAGCATTTCCCTTTTAGCCTTGCAGGCATCCTTCTATCGCATAATACTCCTGTCGCCATTCGCCATTTAAACCAACCAGCTTTAATCATGTGGTCTACATCTACTCCAATAGCCCCATTCTTTTGAATTATAGACCCTAGATATCGAAAAGCCTCACACTCCGGGACCTCGACACCTTCGATCTCAATTGCATTACTTCTCCCTCTTGGTTCACACCCAAAGTTGCACACTAGATACTCCGTCTTCGAACGGCTAATTCTAAAACCTTTACTCTCTAAAGCCTCCTGCCACTTAACTAATTTCTGACCTAAACCTGCACTAGTCTCATCCATTAAGACAATATTATCTACAAATAACATGCACCAAGGTACATCTTCTTGCAGATGTCTCGTCAACTCATCCATGACCAAAGCAAAGAGATATGGACTTAACGTCGACCCTTGATGTAGTCCTACTGTCACTGAAAATTCACTAGACATCCCACCTACTGAGCGAACACTTGTTACAACCCCTTCATACATATCCTTAATGATATCGACATAACATTGAGACACTTTCTTCCTTTCAAGCACCCACCAAATTAACTCCCTGGGGACCCTATCATATGCTTTCTCCAGATCAATAAAAACCATATGCAAACTCTTACGTGCCTCTCGATATTTTTCTACAGTTTGCCTAAGCAGGAAGATGGCCTCCGTAGTAGACCTACCTGGCATAAATCCAAATTGATTCTCCGAAATCGTGGTTAATTAACTCCTAAGTCTTTGTTCTATAACCCTCTCCCAAAGTTTCATCGTATGACTCATAAGCTTTATCCCTCTATAGTTCGAGCAATTTTGGATATCCCCTTTGTTCTTATAAATTGGTACCACAATGCTACGCCTCCATGAATCTGGCATTTTTCTAGTTTCCAAAATCCTATTAAAGAGCTTAGTTAGCCATTGAATCCCAACTTCTCCCAGACATTTCCATGTTTCAATTGGTATATCATTCGGTCCAACGGCCTTCCCTGTCTTCATTCTTTTTAAAGCTTCTCTCACTTCTGTGGCACTAACTCTGCGATTGAACACGCGATCTCTCCCTTCCTGTGAAGCATACCCCTCCAAGTTTAACTCCCCTACATGTGTTCCATTGAGTAGGTTCCAAAAGTAATCCTTCCATCTATCTAAAATAGTTTTATCATGCATTAAGACTCTTCCATCTTCATGCTTAACACACTTAACATGACTCAAGTCCCTAGTTTTTCGTTCTCGAGCCTTCGCTATCTTGAAAATATCCTTCTCCCCTTCCTTTGTACCTAGCCTATTATAAAGAGCATCATACGCTCTCTTCTTAGCTTCCCCTACTGCTCTACTACTCAACTTCTTAGCCTGCTTATAAAGCTCATAAGACTCTAGGCACCTATCTTTTTGCCACGCCTTAAAGCATCTTTTCTTTTCCACAATGGTTTATTGCACATCTGCGTTCCACCACCATGTCTCCTTACAATAAAAACCTCCTCTTTTGGCCTGTCTTAACTCTTCCTTCGCACATCTTCTTATTCGGTTTGCCAAATGTTCAAAAAGATCCGCGCTACTAGTCCTATCATTTGGTTCTAGATTTTCCCCACCCTCTGAAACTGACTAGCCACCCAAAATCCTTTTTCTAAATCTTTGGCACACATCTCCCTGTAAGGTCCACCACTTAATTCTCGGTCGAACCTGTTCTATAGCAATACGATCCCTACTCTTAAGACAATAATCGAGAACTAACAACCTATGTTGGGATGTCAGACACTCTCCTGGTATAACCTTACAATTTTTACACCTACCTAAATCGTGTCTCTTCACAAAAAAATAATCAATTTAACTTCTATTGCGCCCACTCGCAAAATTATTAGCTATTTATATATTTGAACTTGTTATTTGTCAAAATTTTCATTTATAATATGTTGAAGACTTGACTTGAACAAGGATATCTATTTCAAAAATTCCAGGGAGCGACGACGCCAAAAGCTTCCTTCGCACGTGAGCTTAAGTGAGAGATGGAGACCCTTAAACGCCAGTTATCTCGCTCCCCCCCCTTTTCGAGTTCACCATTTCAGATCCCCTTTTTCAGACCCCCTTGTTGAGTTTATCATTTCGAGTCACCATTTCAGTCCACCCATTCAGACCCCCTTTTCTCTCCACCCTTTCAAAAGAAATTGAAGTCCAAAGAAGCCTTTGGAGAGCAGTCCAGAAAGGTACCTTTCCTTAGAAGAAATCGAAGTCTAGAGACAAAGAAATCGAAGTCTAGAGACGAAGAAATCGAAGCTTTTGGAAAGCTTTTCCCACTTTTCTCAGAAGAAATCGAAGCTTGGTGCTGCTTCAGATCGATTGAAGCTTAGAAGAAATCAAAGCTGAGTGCCGCTTCAAATGAAGAAGACGAAGACGCCTTTCCTCTTTTTCAGATCGATTGAAGTGCTACTTCAAGGTATGTTCGAAATACTAGTTTAGTGGTGAAGTGAATGAAGTTACTATATATTGAAATGAAGTTACTATATATTGAAATCGGTGCGGCTCACTGATCTACTGAATAATACAATGAGGAGGTTTGTTGCATGTACAAATTTATTTCATCGGTTGTACCTATATATTGAAATAGAAAACAAAAGTTACTATTTGCCACAATTAGTAGTTGTTTTTTCTTATAACATCCACTGTACAAACTAGCTCCAAGAACAAAACAAATGCTAGCTCACCGAATCCAGAACTCTTTAATTTGTGGAGTGACGAAGATTAGTTGCTAATCAATTAGGAAGACATGATGTTACTGATTTCACTTCAATAAACAAAAGTTTCTCCTAATGTACCAAGCGATTCAAGATTGAAAACAAAATTAGGTACAATTAATGAATTAGTCAGGAAATTATTACACCATTTTGTGTCGAAATAGTAGAGCATTGTTGTGGTTTCCTGAAGGAGAATTTGCAAACAAAAATAGGTTGGTACAACAGGTGAATAAAGAATATAATCATCGGATTGATCCATTTTTGTTATCAGCCTTTGAATATTTTTTTTCTATAACAAAATCAATTTGAGACACGAATATAATCATAGTTTAGTGCTGATGTTTTGAAATGAATCATAGTATAGTGCTGAAGTGAATCATTATTTAGTGCTACAAAAATTGTGTTGCTTCTCAATGTGCAAGTTTGTCTTTCAACACCCTTCCAGCCATCTAGTAAGTTTAGACTAGGGGTGGGCACGGGACGGGATGGGACGAGATAGACCCATCCCTATACCATCCCATTCATACGGGATCGGGACGAGACGGGATGAGATAAACTACATCCCAACCTCGTCCCCATCCCAAACGGGACGGGATCAGCGTGTTTCAAATTGACCATGAAATTTCAATAACTAAAATAGATCTTCAGCAAATTGCATATTCACACATAACCATGCTGAAAATGAAATAATAAACCAAAATGCAATCAACTAAACATAAATTAACCTATGCCATAATAAGCACATGAAACTGTCATTGAAATCTCTCACAGAGTTTAATTTTCATGCATATCTATCCTTGCAAATGAGATGATACTAGGAACCCATTAAATTGTATTATAGGTTGAGTATCCAAAGTTTTCAATGAAATCGAATGTACCATAGTTAAATACAATTAAACAAATTGGTCTTCAAATATGAGTTGATAGCCTAACGACATTGAGAATTTTAGATGCTAAAATGTTATATGCATCAGGGAATTTGTAATGGCATCCAAATATTGCAATCCTAAAATAAATAAATAAATAATAAATATTGAAAAATTAATTCAGGACGGGATTGAAAATCTTCATCCCATCCCATTCTAAATCGGGACGGGATCGGGATGAAATTATTCAATCCCATTAAGACCCAAAAAATCGGGACGGGACGAAAATAGAATCGTGGGATGAGATGCCCACCCTTAGTTTAGACTATCCAAGGTAAGTGTACTAAGGTTGTTTCTTTCTCAAAGCTTTTGGGTAATGTTAGGTTAATTTTGTTACTTTAGTTATCACATTTTTTGTTATTTCTATTGTATAATCTATTTGGCCGAAACTGGCTGGTGGATCCTTAGTTGCAGCATTGTTCCCCAAAATAGATTATACAAGGTAATTGTACTAGGGTTTTTTCTTTCTCAAAGATTTTGGGTAATGTTAGGTTCATTTTGTTACTTTAGCTATCACTTTTTTTTGTTACTTCTATTGTATAATCTATTTGGACAGAACTGCCTATATAACAACTCTGGTAGATCCTTAGTTGTTTGCTTCCCCAAAATAGACTATACAGGGTAATTGTACTATGAGTTTTTTCTTTCTCAAAGCTTTTGGGTAATGTTAGGTTTATTTTGTTACTTTAGTTATCATTTTTTTTTACTTATATTGTATAATCTATTTGGCCGGAACTGTCTGTATAACAACTCTGGTGGATCCTTAGTTGCAGCATTGTTTCCCAAAATAGACTATTCAAGGTAATTGTATTAGGGTTTTTATCTATAACTCTATGTTTTAACCATTGTTGTATATTATAACACATATTTCAAGAATGGATAGTGTAGGAGATAACGAATGTATGTTGATGGAAGAAATTTTAAAAGAGATAAGGAAACCTACAGATGGGATGAAATTCATCAACCTTGATGAGTTCCAACATTATTATCATGATTATGGTAATAAAAAAGGATTTTCAGTGAAAGTAAGGACTACTGAAAAAATGCAGATTTAAAACCTAAATTCGTTCAGCTTTCATGTGATCGGTCTGGGCAACAAAAACGTAAAGCAAAAAATGTCTTGGGATTGCGTGGTAGGAGCAAATGTGGTTGTTTGGCTAAGATTAGAGGTCATATTCGCTCTGATGGAACAGTTTTAGTGACAAGAGTTACACTTGATCACAATCATGAGTTAAGCTTTGGTAAATCGAGATTTTATCCAGAGAATAGAATTATGATTTCGTATGCCAATAAGAAGCTTGATTATAATGATAGGGCAGGTATTAGACCAAATAAGAGTTTTTTGGCATGTGTGGATGAAGCTGGTGGACATGATATTTTGCCATTTTTCAAAAAGATTGTGACAATTATCTAGACAAAATAAGGAAGTTGAGACTTAGTGAGGGGGATAAGATGACACTTCATAACTATTTAAAAAAAATGCAAATTAATAATGTTGATTTATTTTATATGATCGATTTGGACGATGAAGTTAGGTTGAGAAATGCTTTTTGGGTTGACGCATGAAGCAAAGCAGCTTACAAGGAGTTTGGGGATGTTATTTTTGACACTACATATTTAACAAATAAGTATGAGATGTCATTTGCTCCTTTTATTTGGGTGAATCATGTCGGTCAGTCAATTCTTTTTAGTTGTAGATTGATATGTGGTGAGACCGTTGAATAATTTGTTTGGCTTTTCCAAACTTTGCTCGTGTGTATGAATAACAATGCTCTTAATTACTGATCAAGATAGGGTAATGAAGAGGGCCATTGAAATTGTGTTTCCTAACACACGGCACAGATGGTGCTTGTGGTATATTATGAAGAAGTTGTTCGATTGCAATGAATATGAGGCGATTAAGTTTGCAATGCAAAGAACAGTTTATGATTCCCTGTCTTTTGAAAAGTTTGAAGAAAATTGTCATTGTTTTATTGATAAATATAATCTGCATGAAAATGATTGGTTGAGTGGATTATACCTTTAAAGGATGCGTTGGGTGCTAACATTTCAAAGAAATACTTTTTGGGCGGGGATGTCTTCAACTCAAAGGAGTGAAAGCATGAATTTTTTTTATGGTTATGTAAATTCAAAGACCACTTTGAAGCAATTCGTAGAACAATATGACAATGCACTACGAAGTAAGGTCCAAAAGGAAGTTGAAGATGACTATAAATCTTTTAACCAAAGGATTCCTTGCATTACTGCTTATGCAATAGAGATAAAATTTTGAGATGCCTACACTAGAAATAAATTTAGGGAGTTCCAAAAAGAGATAGCAGGGAATCTATGTTCTAGAATTGTCAGTGAAGTTATGGATGGGAGTGACTTTGAGTTGTACACTGTTAGACAAGACTTGGTGATAAATGATAGGCAACAATCAATCAATTTTATAGTATCTTTTAACATTGTCGACTTCAACATCAAGTGTAATTGTCAATTGTTTGAGTTCAGTTGGATCTTATGCAAACATGTATTGAATGTCTTGTTTGAAAGAGATATTCATGTTATACCAGATAAATATGTTATTCGGAGGTGGAGAAAGGATGTTAAGATGGCTCATACAAAGGTTAAGATTGTTGATTCAGATTGGGGAATGAAGCCTGAAAATGAACGATTTGAAGAGATGTGCAATGCCTTCTATGAAATGGCTGACTTCGCCGCTGAGGATGAAAAAAAGACATGCCAAGTTCAAGAATGGATCACTTTGAAGATGGAGCAACTTAAAACTATTGATGGTGATGAATGTGTTGATTCACAGAGGTATTTGGAAGTGGGCACCACTACTGCTAGTTCTGGCATCCAAATTCATAGTCCATTAGCGGTGCATAGCAAAAGACAACGGTCTAATTCAAGGATGAACTCCGAAAATGATATAAAGGAAAATAAAAATAAAAAAGACACAAAAGGATTAGGGCATTGAGACTAATTTGGTATGTTTTGCAATGTGTTTTATGAATATATACTTTGTTAAGTCAAGAATAGTAAGTTTTATTTACACATGTCATTTGTAGGGTTCACAGCGTATGCCTTATGTTATGTCTCTTGAAAGCAATGTGATGCCTTATGTTATGCCTCGTGAAAAACAATGTGATGCCTCGTGAAAGCAATACACATGTTTGTTTGTTATATTTACAAGGTATGAATCACTAAGTATGTGTCACGCCCCGATTTTCAAAGAAAACGAAAATCCTAAAATCCACGTAGGATTATCCGTTTCCTTCCATTTCCTCCAAAACTCGGGACGTGAAAATTCAATAACAACATAAACAAATAGCAACAACAACTAAAGATGATTTAATTACTGAAACAAATAAAAATCTAACCCTGAAAGGACTGGCGTGGCTAGCTCACTAGCGAAACGCGAAACTCCAGTAACGCAACTCAAAATTTCGAAACCTAAAAGGCTAATCGGCTACATTCGAAAAGGAATGTACCCAAGAAGCAAAAGCTCACTTGGGTCAGCAATAAAGCTGGTGTGAGAAATCTTCATCCCAAAATCAATAAAATCGTGCGTGATAAACATCAAGCTAAACACAAACAATAACATGACACCAGTAGGTAGTTCCCCAATGAGGCAAAAGTGTCATCCTAATAAATAATATGCATTTACTAATACTTACGCTATAGAAGTTGACTATGGTAAGTCTGACCTGCAGAAATTGTTAGTAGACTTACCATCATGCACAAAACGGTTAGAAACAAACAAATAAAATTTATGAGTTATCAATCCTCATAAATGCAACAACAATACAAATCATAATCATATTAGACTATTATTGAAATATTAACAAAACACATTTTCTACCTTTAGGAAGACATATAGTTCTCATTCAATGGTTGAATGATCATTTAGTTTCTTTCTTTAAGGTAATTATGCATATATACAAAAAGAAATCTCGTTTCTTTTCCACAATCGCACTATCCTCCTTGTGCCGAACACACATCACTCAAGTGTGTCTCCCTTGCCATCGAAACCACTCGGAGCGTACATGTTCCAAGTGGGATGCCACCTCGAGGAACATGTCATCTCGCCCGAAGTTCGATCACTGGCAAATATTCTTCCTAAATCTACACGTACAACCGAACTCACATGGAACGATGCACCGATATGCAAGCAAGTCTGCATACCCATAATAATATCACACGTATACAAGCAAGTCTGTATACAAAAAATTTCTTTTCTTGTCACATTTTTTTCGGAGTTGTGGAAAAGAGCATCACAAAATAAAATAATAAATCCTCAAACTCTTTTATGGTGATACTTTGTCAACCATAAGTAAATCAACCACAGTATCCACCGTTCTTTCGGGGAAGCATAGCATATTAATAAATCATGTTTTACAATAACACGGTGACCAAGTGACATTTTGTCATTCATAATGAAATCCACCCCTTCCTTTGGGAGAACATAACAATTTCAAGATGCATGCATACAGAGGAACACCATGAATCTTAAATGGTTTTACATCAATAGAATCAGCGAGACATCAAAACAAAACAAACCATAGTGCAAAATCAAACACTACTACACATAGTACTCTCCATATGAATGCGATTTTAGGGATAAACACATATATCCTAGTTTGGTAAAAAGTATCTCAACAATCATTCAACAACTATTAGACACACTACCATGCTTCATATGTACCGAGGAGTTTAACAATTCATTTATCAAACGGTTCAAATCTGACGCGACTTCAAAACTACACCACTAGATACAACCAAGTTACACCCAAGAGTAAACAATAAAGGCACACTAGTCAGATTTGACATAGCATACAACTTCAAACACCTTTCTTGAGCAAGTCCTCAAGTAAGAATTCTCAATACAACTATGAATTCTAAACAAGGGAAAAATGTATGTATCCACCACATGCAAAGTGATAGCCTATCTCAACCCCCAATCACAAATGAACTTACAGTCATAAACTATTGCCCATTAGTAATGGATACATTCAAGCAAGTACTAGTCACAAACCACCTGAATATAAACTCACCTATACTTTCATATGTAAATAGGTCCAAAGAAATACTACAAAGATAATATCTTCCAGGTCATGATCAAAAGAGCATATAATAATGAGATACATTAGGAACTAAGCAAAAATTGACTCATTTCATTCTTGTAAAACTTCCCCAAATCCATCTTCTATTTCATTAAGGAATTTCATCAAACAAAGGAGCAATGTATCTATAGCCTTTGACAATTAACGAGAAAATATTTCTGATAGTGGCACAACACTTTGACAACCAACTTTAATAAACCATATGGACACATATGATGAATTTCAATTTCAACCCGATGGGATTTGACGATCCAAAACGCACATACACCTACTACCTAAATGTGGTAACATCTGATCTAACCTATGAGATACAATTTGCCCAAATTTTCTTCATGATAACACTCAGGTGTTCCTTAGTCTTACACAAACCCTACTCAATCACATGCTTTTCTAATGATGATGATGACCTAGAAAACCCCAAATGCCTTAACAATTGCCTAAAATCAATGTGAACTACAATGGGTATTCATTCATTCATTCAAATCAATTAATCAAAGTAATCAAACCCCATCAATGTAATCTACCAAATTAAGGGCAAAATCAGGAAGAAAGAAAATGGGGGTTTAATCAAAGTAGATTAACAACACAACACATAACTATCAAAATCATCACATAAAACAAACTGAAAGGGGTAAAGAGAACTCACTGGAGAGATCGCAAACCGTAAAGGATTGCGCAACGGATCCAGGCAATAGCCCTTATCAATATTGTCACAAATATTCTCAAGCATGTTCATGAGTTTCTTGGCTAGCTGCTGCCTCCTGTACTCTGGAGCAACGAACACAGCAGTCATATGACCGTCCCAAGATTCACTCTGCCCTTCAACTTTTCCCATTATATAACCTATGACTAGATTTCCAGGAGCTTCAACGACATGGAAGTAATCAGTCCATCTTGCCAAGTACGTCATGTAGAACGACATGTTGAATGTCTCAGTGAGATGGTCAAGATTCACAGAGACGAAGCGGAAGAGGTCGTTGCAGCAAAACCTTCGAATAGTTGTCATTGTTGTTGTTCAACCTTCTCTGCTTCTCTTCTCTACATATCCTCAACAGATAGCACACCACAGATCGAACTAGCCATCAACTCACAACAATCTTCTTGAATCTCTTTTCCTCTCACCCTTGCAGATTCGTCATTGGCCAGTGATAACCACCCCACTTCCCTTCGTCCTCAACCACAAACCACCTCTCATCGGCTGTCCCTTATTTTCTTTATTTTTTTTCATCTCTCCTTCTTGATACCAGACTATCAGATCATCATCACCATCTCTACTTCCATCGAGAACCATCGTCTCTCACAAAATCTCTTCTTCCTCTCAATCTCACAACCTCCTCCTCTTTGATCAAAGTCGACTCACCATCTCAACCTCTCCTTCCCTGATTCCATATCCTAACATATTACCATCGTCTTTTCGCAGTCGCCTTGTTCTCCTTCCTATCGCCACCCTCTTCCTCTCTCTTTTGCAGATACAGAGAGATTCGCCACAAACCAACCAACCTCTCGACCTTCGTCGCCGTCGAAAAGGGTAAGAGGAAGAGCAATCTTGCTCTTCCTGTTGCACAAAAGAAGAAGGAAAAGGAGAAAAGAAAAGGATGAAGGAAAAAAAAGGCTTTTTTTTATATGGTGGGTGGCTATTCTCCCCCACCGAACTTTCGAATGCACCTACCCTCTTTCACCAAATAAAACCCTAATTATTAGTTAAATAAAAAACCCAAAACCAAGCCCAAATACAATTGAGTAACAACCCATCCACATTAGGGTCTACAAAATTTTGGCTAAACACACACACACACACCTTATTCAATTTAGCCATGGCAAACAAAACAAATCTTTTCCCAATAAATGAGATTATAATATATGCCCCAATTAATAAATATGAAATTTTTATATTTATTTAATTATGCGGATATTACAATATATAAAACTCAAAAGAATATGGTCCCGAGATTCGGTAGAGGAAGGTAAGTAGAAAATTAATTCTTAAATAAACAAACTACACATCACATGAACAAACAAATAGCTCATGCATATGCCCATAACTTAATGAGGACAATTACATAAAGATATATATGAAATTTATTAAATTTAATAAATATTAAAAAAAATACGGGGTGCTACAATATATACAACTCAAAATAATCTCGTCCCGAGATTCGGTAGAGGAAAAAAAATTAAGCGAAATTTAAAAATTACAACTTGTCAAACGAAAGAAGAGTTTAAAATAAATTTTCGATTGAATTTTTGTTGCATAAATTTTTATTGTCATTGGAAAAGTAGGGGTGTTACAATATATACAACTCAAAAGAATCTCGTCCCGAGATTCGCGAAAAGGGTTAACTAAGGATTCAGGATAACAAACCGCTACAAGAAAACGACACGGAATAATGTCATCAACTATTGACATTAAAATAAATTAGTCACAGAAATCTCATCTCAAGATTCATGAAGAAAAAGAAACAATAATAAAAGTTCAAGGTTCACCATTGTCACTTTGTATCTAAACATTCACACTACTACTCTCCCATATCCACATTTCGAGGATCACCTAGACTCTACCCCAGCCTAGGCTAACCAAACTGTCATGCCCTGATTTTCGAAGAAAACGAAATCCTAAAATCCACGTAGGATTATCCGTTTCCCCCAAAACTCGGGACGTGAAAATTCAATAACAACATAACAAATAGCATCAACAACTAAACATGATTTAATTACTGAAACAAATAAAAATCTAACCCGGAAAGGACTGGCGTGGCTAGCTCACTAGCAAAACTCTAGTAACACAGCTCAAAATCCCTAAACCTGAAAGGCTAATCGGCTACATTCCAAAAGGAATGTACCCAAGAAGCAAAAACTCACTTGGGTCAGCAATAAAGCTGGTGTGAGAAATCTTCATCCCAAAATCAATAAAATCGTCCGTGATAAACATCAAGCTAAACACAAACAACAACATGACACCAGTAGGTAGTTCCTCAATGAGGCAAAAGTGTCATCCTAATAAATAATATGCATTTACTAATACTTACGCTATAGAAGTTGACGATGGCAAGTCTGACCTGCAGAAATTGTTAGTAGACTTACCATCCTGCACAAACGGTTAGAAACAAACAAATAAAATTTATGAGTTATCAATCCTCATAAATGCAACAACAATACAAATCATAATCATATTAGACTATTATTGAAATATTAACAAAACACATTTTCTACCTCCAGGAAGACATATAGTTCTCATTCAATGGTTGAATGAGCATTTAGTTTCTTCCTTTAAGGTAATTATGCACATACACAAAAAGAAATCTCGTTTCTTTTCCACAATCGCACTATCCTCCTTGTGCCGGACACACCTCACTCAAGTGTGCCTCCCTTGCCATCGAAACCACTCGGAGCGTACATGTTCCAAGTGGGGTGCCACCTCGAGGAACATGTCATCTCACCCGAAGTTCGATTACTGGCAAATATTCTTCCTAAATATTCACATACAACCGAGCTCACATGGAACGGTGCACCGATGTGTAAGCAAGTCTACATACCCATAATAATATCACACGTATACAAACAAGTCTGTATACAAGAAATTTCTTTTCTTTTCACATTTTTTTTGGAGTTGTGGAAAAGAGCATAAAAATAAAATAATAAATCCTCGAACTCTTTTATGGTGATACTTTGTCAACCATAAGTAAATCATCCATAGTATCAACCGTTCTTTCGGGGAAGCATAGCATATTCATAAATCATGCTTTATAATAACACGGTGACCAAGTGACATTTTGTCGTTCATAATGAAATCTACCCCTTCCTTTGGGAGAACATAACCATTTTAAGATGCATACATACAGAGGAACACCATGAATCTTAAATGGTCCTACATCAATAGAATCAGCGAGACATCAAAACAAAACAAACCATAGTGCAAAATCAAACACTACTACACATAGTACTCTCCATATGAATGTGATTTTAGGGATAAACACATATATCCTAGTTTGGTAAAAAGTATCTCAACAATCATTTGACAACTATTAGACACACTAGCATGCTTCATATGCACCGAGGATTTTAAAAATTCCTTTATCAAAAGGTTCAAAATCTGACGCGACTTCAAAACTACACCACTAGATACAACCAAGTTACACCCAAGAGTAAACAATAAAGGCACACTAGTCAGATTTGTCATAGCCTACAACTTCAAATACCTTTTTTGAGCAAGTCCTCAGCTAAGAATTCTCAATACAACTATGAATTCTAAACAAGGGAAAATTGTATGTATCCACCACATGCAAAGTGATAGCCTATCTCAACCCCCAATCACAAATGAACTTGCAGTCATAAACTATTGCCCCTTAGTAATGGATACATTCAAGCAAGTACTAGGCACAAACCACTTGAATATAAACTCACCTATACTTTCCTATGTAAATAAGTCCAAAGAAATACTTCAAAAGAGCATATGACAATGAGATACATTAGGAATTAAGAAAAAATTGACTCATTTCATTCTTGTAAAACTTCCCCAAATCCATCTTCTATTTCATTAAGGAATTTCATCAAACAAAGGAGCAATGTATCTATAGCCTTTGACAATTAACGAGAAAATATTTCTGATAGTGGCACAACACTTTGCAACCAACTTTAATAAACCATATGGACACATATGATGAATTTCAATTTCAACCCGATGAGATTTGACGATCCAAAACGCACATACACCTACTACCTAAATGTGGTAACATCTGATCTATCCTATGAGATACAATTTACCCAAATTTTCTTCATGATAACACTCAGGTGTTCCTTAGTCTTGCACAAACCCTACTCAATCACATGTTTTTCTAATGATGATGATGACCTAGGAAACCCCAAATGCCTTGACAATTGCCTAAAATCAATGTGAATTACAATGGGTATTCATTCATTCATTCAAATCAATTAATCAAAGTAATCAAACCCCATCAATGTAATCTACCAAATTAAAAGCAAAATCAGGAAGAAAGAAAATTGGGGTTTAATCAAACTAGATTAACCACACAACACATAACTATCAAAACCATCACATAAAACAAACTGAAAGGGGTAAAAGAGAACTCACTGGAGAAGATCGCAAATCTAAAGGATCGCGCAATGGATCCATGCAATAACCCTTATCAATCTTGTCACAAATATCCTCGAGCATGCTCATGAGTTTCTTGGCTAGCTGCTGCCTCCTGTACTCTGGAGCAACAGTCACAACAAATAGCACATCACAGATTCATGTAGAACGACATGTTGAATGTCTCAGTGAGATGGTCAAGATTCATAGAGGCAAAGCGGAGGAGGTCGTTGCAACAAAACCTTCGAATAGTTGTCATTGATGTTGTTCAACCTTCTCTGCTTCTCTTCTCTACATATCCTCAACAGATAGCACACCACAGATCGAACTAGCCATCAACTCGCAGTAATCATCTTGAATCTCTTTTCCTCTCTTCCTTGCAGATTCATCACCAGCTAGTGACAACCACCCCACATCCCTTCGTCCTCAACAACAAACCACCTCTCATCGGTTGTCCCTTCCTTTCTTCATTTTTTTTCCATATCTCCTTCTTGATACCAGACTATCAGATCATCATCACCATCTCTACTTCCATCGAGAACCATCGTTTCTCACAAACTCTCTTCTTCCTCTCAATCTCACAACCTCTTCCTCTTCGATCACATTCGACTCACCATCTCAACCTCTCCTTCCCTGATTCCATATCCTAACATATCGCCATCGTCTTCTCGCAGTCGCTTTGTTCTCCTTCCTATCGCCACCCTCTTCCTCTCTCTTTTGCAGATACAGAGAGATTCGCCACAAACCAACCAACCTCTCGACCTTTGTCGCCGCCGAAAAGGGTAAGAAGAAAATCAATCTTGCTCTTCCTGTTGCACAAAAGAAAAGGGAAAAGGAGAAAAGAAAAGGATGAAGGAAAAAATAGGCTTTTATTTTTATTTTTATATGGTGGGTGGCTATTCTCCCCCACCGAACTTTCGAATCACCCACCCTCTTTCACAAAATATATTCCTAATCATTAGTTAAATAAAAAACCCAAAACCAAGCCCAAATACAATTGAGTAACAACCCATCAACATTTGGGTTTACAAAATTTTGGCTAAACACACACACACACCTTATTCAATTTAGCCATGGCAAACAAAACAAATATTTTCCCAATAAATGAAATTACAATATATGCCCCAATTAATAAATAAGAAATTTTTATATTTATTTAATTATGTGGGTATTACAATATATAAAACTCAAAGAATCTTGTACCGAGATTCGATAGAGGAAGGTAAGTAGGAAATTAATTCTTAAATAAACAAACTACACATCACATGGACAAACAAATAGCTCATGCATATGCCCATAACTTAATGAGGACAATTACACAAAGATATATATGAAATTTATTAAATTTAATAAATATTAAAAAAATACGGGGTGCTACAATATATACAACTCAAAAGAATCTCGTCCCAAGATTCGGTAGAGGAAAGAAAGTTAAGCGAAATTTAAAAATTACAACTTGTCAAACGAAAGAAGAGTTTAAAATAAAATTTCGATTGAATTTTTGTTGCATAAATTTTTATTGCCATTGGAAAAGTAGGGGTGTTACAGTATGCTTGCCCACTTACGATTAGTATGTTTCTTGTTGTTAAGGATGATAATACAGGGTCACACTATTTACAACCTGGAAGAATTGATCATTTCTACTAGGGGTGGGCATCCCATCCCGTGATCCCGATCCCGTCTCGATTTTTCCGAGTCTTAATGGGATTGAATAATTTTATCCCAATCCCGTCCCGATCTAGAATGGGATGGGATGGGATGGAGATTTTCAATCCCGCCAATCCTGTCCAGAGCTAATTTTTTAATATTTATTATTAATATTTTTAATTATTTATTTTTATTCATATAAACTTACAAATGATTGACAGAAACTTATGGTGTTTGCAGTGGTAACAAAAATGTTACTTGAAGAAATAAATATTCATTAAGCAAGAGAAAAATAACAGACTGTTGCTTGGATTCCCAATAAAAGTGGCTCAAATTATTTAACTTTCAAATATTGATAATACCCAGGTGAAGATGAAAAATAACAATTAACTGAGTAATACACATTCAGAAGGGAACATTTAGGGGCGGAGCTAATAATTTGAGATGTCCCGTGCTGTAAAATTAATTATTTTTAATTACAATATATGTATTGATGGTAAACCATTATGAATATGTTAGAGCATCACCAATATGTCTATATTTCTTCCTTAACAAAAGATGAAATGTCATTTTGTCAAGGAACCATGCATTTTGTTTCCGACAGTAATGAAATTGTAAAATCAGTTGGGAGGTCATCACAGCGACACAATACTCTTAGTGGGTCCCATTTATCATGTCATTTTCTAAAAGTCAGCCCACTCGACTTCATTGTTAGGGGATTTAGTGGCTAACCTTATATTTGCATGCCACATCTATATCTAATTATGAGAAATTATTTTTCACGCTCTTATATGATGATAATTTTCGCAGCAGTCACAGGCAGCATGCCGATTCTGTCCCGTCCTGATCCCCTATGAACAGGATGGGATAGGGATGGATATATCTCATCCCGTCCCGTGCCCACCCCTAATTTCTACTCGCTACTCTCACATGTATATATTTTGTATGTTGTCGTCTCTATTATTTATTTTTTTAATCTTTACTATTTATTTTTGCAGCCGTCAGGTTCAAGCAATGGAATGGACTATACAAACTATAGGTTATGATCAGGTTTGTTAATTTGGTAATTGTGAATCGAATTATGAATTAGTTTATGAAGGTATGTTTAAACATAGCTTAATGCTTATCTATAGGTAATGATCAGTTGGTTAAACATAGCTTTTATAGCTTATTTATATCATGTATGGAAGTATGTTTACTGTGTGACTTCATGAAGGTCTAAAATATATTGCTATTTTGGGTGTAACAAAGTACAGTGAACCCTTACCGACTATGAATCTCTGAGTTATATACTTCATTTATATGTTGAACATGTCTAGACTTCAGCTAGTATAATGACACCTTTACATCATACATGATAGTGGATTAACCATATGCATTATTCAATTTGGTTAGGGAGATTAATAGGTTTTGTGTTTTAATTTACCTAGTATATGGAAATGAATTGAGAGCAGAACTGAATCAGTTTGAATTCAAGTTGTTTTAGCAGGTTTTGAATTCAGGTTAGTTAGTACACCACAAGGATGCACGGACTCGGACTCGGACACGGATACGACACGGCGACTCGGCAATTTTTTAAAAAATAGGACTCGGCGACACGGTCAAATTTAATTTTTTTAATATATTTTTTTTAACATATACATGACTTCAATTTAGGGGTGGGCACGGTCCGGATCGGTTCCAAATTTGGAGAAACCTAACTCGAACCGTTTAAAAATAACGGATCCGGTCCGGTCCGGATCCCCTCATTTTGAACATTGAAACCGAACCTAACTCAAACCGTTTGGAACGGTCCGGTTCCTACGGTTCCAAACGGTTTCAAATCACAATTTACACTTCTCTGCTTCTACAATTTACACTTCTAACAGTTTGATGTTGAATTGCTAAAAATAATGTGATTTCTAGTACAATACAATACAATTTACACTTCTACAATTTACACTTCAACAATGACATCAAACCTAATACAATACAATTTACCAAAATTTCACACATACCTCATCCTCTCACCCTTCAATGCCTTGGCCAAAGCATTAACCTCAAGTATCTTCTGTGCAAAGTAAGCTAACCAGAATTTGATCTCCTCGTTCAACAACTTGGTTTTGTTCACAAGATCAAACAGCAGTGTGCATAAGCGAGCAGGAAGTGGAAACAACCAATTTTCTCGTGATACTGGAATCTATCAATGGAATGAAGGTTAGCCAAGTAGAGGGATGTGATTGGAGAGGTGGTTGGTGGGAATGGCTTAAATGAGAGTCATTAACTTCTCTTGATGATGAATACTGAAAGTCAAAAGAAGGGATAGAGTTGTCTCTGAGTTCGACCGATCTCTACAACCGAGTGGGATTGTGAGTCGTGGTCACGATCTAGGTTGAGAGAGAGTGAGGGGAGATCTTGGGTGCTGACTTGTGTCTGAGAGTGAGATCGGTAAGTCTGTTGAGTGGATGTGGAATCAATGAGGAGCAGCTTGAACGCCGATCCAGATCAGTCACCGACCGACCAGCAGATGGTGAAGGGAGTTGGGTGTGACACAGGCTAGTGTGTCGGTGAAAATGGGGTTGGATCCTTAGTCTCCCTTCAGATCTGAATTTGATCCTGGAGGTCGTAGAGAAGAAATGACAAACTGAACTGAATATTTGATGTACAAAAAATACTTAAATACGATCATCAATGACTAACCGCAGGAGAAATCAGATCGCAGGTCAGTTCTTCAGATCAGTTCTTCTACAAATCAAGAAATCAGATCTTCATATCAGTTCTTCAGATCTTTCAGATCAGTTCTTCTACAAATCAAGAAATCAGTTCTTCAGAGCAGACCGCAGGAGAAATCAGATAATTCTTCTACAAATCAAGAACAACCCCTCCAACCCCACGCCACACTGAACCTCAACAACAAACCCCTCCAACCCCACCGATCCGAGACGAGTGAGGGTGGTTTTCATCCTTGCGAAAATGCTTTATCAGACTGAAGGAAGGTGGGGTATAGAGATTGGAGGATGAGAAGAAATGAAATAGAAAAACCCTAGAAATTAAGTTGAAGAATGGATGAGAGAGAAAAACGAAAGATTTGTGATGCCATGTGTTTGTGTTGGCTATACACAAATTTCTAGGGTTCTTCAGAGGAGGAAGAAATTTCTAGTTCCTGAAGGAGATTTAGCATTAGACATTTGGGGGTGAGGGGGTTATGTAAAGAGAGGAACCCATGGTTAGAGGGAATGAAGTAATATTATATTAAAATAATAAAATCTTTTTAATCAAACGGGTCGGAACCGGACCGTTTTATTTCAGATTTTTGGAACCGGATTCGATCCGTTCTATTACGGATCCGGACCGTTTCCTAATTTACATTTTAAGGAACCGAACCGTTTTCCTTTAAACGGTCCGGTTCGATTTGAATCCGCGGTTCCTTGACCCGTTTGCCCACCCCTACTTCAAATGCTTACATGCAAATAAAAGGAGCAAAACAAGGAGCAAAAGGCCCGAGGGGCAAAACTAAATTTTGTTAAAAACATGGAAGCATAAGGCCCAAGAGTTAGTTTGAGGCTTGGCCAAAGGTGTCTAGTCCAATAATAGTTTTAAATGGCCCAATTTCAAAAGCCCAATCTCAAGGCCTAAGTTGGGGTATTATTATCTAGTTAGGGTTAGGGTTTTTTCTGTTTTGAGAAGAAGACCAGAGTAGCATTCAACTCTTTCTGTTTTGAAAAGAAGAGAAGAAGACTAGATGAAGACTGCTTGCTATTTTGAGAAGATCAGAGTAGAAGAAGACCAGTTCCTCTCGATCAATCCCTCCTCTCGATCGATCAGTCCCTCCCCTCAACAGATCATTCGAAGAGAAGAAGACCAGAGTAGAAGAAGACCAGTCCTTCCTCTCGATTCGATCAGTCCCTCCTCTCGACAGATCGATCGAAGAGAAGAAGAAGAGAAGAAGAGAAGAAGGACCAGAGTAGAACAAGACCAGTCCCTCCTCTCGATCGTTCAGTCGATAGATCAGTCCCTCTCGATCGATCAGTCCCTCCTCTCGACAGATCGATTGATCGATCGGTCCCACTCTCTACAGATTCCCTCCTCTCGACATATCTCTCTCTCAACAGATCTCTATCGATCGATTGGTCCTTCCTTCTCCCTCTCCCTCTCCCTCTCGACAGATCTCTCATTCTCCCTCTCGAGATGTCCATCGATCTGTCCATCGAGATTCCCATCGATTTGTCAACGTGTCCAGACCGTGTCCGGATCCGTCAACGTATTTTGACCGTTGACCACGTGTCCAATACGTATCGAATGCGTGTCCGTGTCTGACACGTATTTGACACGCGATACGGAGGTTTTCCGGCGAGACGGTGCATCCTTGGTACACCATTACCCCTTTTTTTCATTTTATTCTACTTCAGGTAATGTAATGTAATGTGATATTGGCATGTTATTGATTTCTTTTTTCATCTCCCGTTCTTCAAAGATCTTCAATGAATTTACTTACTTTCATTTGTTGGTTATTTGCCTGTTGAAGACTAGGTTCAATTTTGAAGAGCCGGTTTTGAATTCAGTGAGAGAAGACCGGTTTTGAATTCAATGAGAGAAGACCAGTTTTGAATTCAGGTTGTATTAGCAGCACTGAACCATTGCTGTAATTCAATTGTGAAGACCAGTTTTGAATTATGGTTGAAATTTGGCTTCATATGTTATGATCAGGTTGATACTTTGAAGACAAGGTTCAGTTATTTCAGTTTGAATGTGATACCTTCAATTACTTCCACTGTTGTAATTCCAGTTTTTATGTTGTTCAAGTGTTTGGCACACAACAATTTGGCTTCATATGGTTCAGTGAACCACTGCTGTAATTCCAGTTTTTCTCTATGGTTCAGTGAACCATTGCTGTAATTCAGTTAGTTTAGTTCTTATTACTGTTCAAGTGTTTGGCACATTGAAATTTGGCTTCATATGTTATGTGCACAAGTCGTGTAGAATATTTCTATTGATCTAGGTCGTTGAATGGTTTACATCGTGCATTCTAGGTGCTTCTGTTGATAAGTGTTTGTCATATTTACAAGAGATGTAATGGTGATTCTGTGTAGACAACGTTGGAAATAATGAATGAAATTATGCGTCCTGCCATTTCTATGTTCTTTGTGTAGCTTTCTAATATTATGTGTCTTGCCATTTCTACATTGCCAATGAACAGTCCCATTCCTAAGACACTTCATTTATCATTGCCAAAGTTTGAATGTAACTGCTGTTAATGCAACCCACTCAACACACTTCTTAGTCATTGCCAAAAACTCGAATACCTTGTACATGAAATCGGCATACGATATATGATCATTTACGACAAATACCACCTAGGAACATAATGTATAAACAAATGATAATATATATTCTTAGTCATCTGCAAAAAGATTGGTATGTATGTGTGGCAAATTTCGTGTGTTGAAGAAACCCTGGATCTAGAAACCCCCTGGATCTAGAAACCCAAAACAAATGCAAAGGAAACCCACCACTGACCTTTGGACTTACCTTTTCTTCAGAGAGAGCTTCTGAGCTTTTGAAGTCGAAGATGAAATCGAAGAGTCCTCGAGATTTTGAGATTTTTCTTCAGAGAGAGCAGTCGAAGATGAAGATGAAAAGGCTTCTGAGCTTCTGGCCTTATGAGCAGACGAAGTTGAAGGAAGAGCTTCTAAATCTCTTATATATATTTTTTCTGCTTTCTAAGGAGAAAAGATGATTGAATGAGAAATGGGAGACCCTCTTTTTTACATTAGAAACACAAAAATTCTACGCAGCCCGTCCTCAAAGCCCGCCCTATGGGACGGACCCTCCCAGGCACGTGCCTTTGGGAGGGTGTCTCGCACGTGCCCGACCAAAGTTAAAAAAAAAAAAAAAAAAACGGGAAAACTAAACTTTCGAAAGTTAAAAACCTCTCTCACAATCCAAACATGGAAACACAACCACTTCTCAACTCGTCATCAAAACCCCATTATGAAAACCAACACAAAGTCGAAGAAATCACACTCCATGTCCATCAATCCACCATTGAAGACATCGAAGAACCTTCAACAACCGAGCTCGAATCATCCCAAAAGACCAACCTCCACCGCTCAATGACCTGCCCTAGCTTTGTTAAGCATGTCAGACTTGGCACCCCAGATGAAAAAGCCAGAGTTTTTCGAATCGAATTCGATGATTACACAGTCTGTTATGCTTTTAGAGCTAGGGCAGAACATATTGTGTAATCATCGAATTCGATTCGAAAAACTCTGGCTTTTTCATCTGGGGTGCCAAGTCTGACATGCTTAACAAAGCTGGGGCGGTCATTGAGCGGTGGAGGTTGGTCTTTTGGGATGATTCGAGCTCGGTTGTTGAAGGTTCTTCGATGTCTTCAATGGTGGATTGATGGACATGGAGTGTGATTTCTTCGACTTTGTGTTGGTTTTCATAATGGGCTTTTGATGACGAGTCGAGAAGTGGTTGTGTTTCCATGTTTGGATTGTGAGAGAGGTTTTTAACTTTCGAAAGTTTAGTTTTTCTGCTTTTTTTTTTTTAAACTTTGGTCGGGCACGTGCGAGACGCCCTCCCAAAGGCACGTGCCTGGGAGGGTCCGTCCCATAGGACGGGCTGCGTAGAATTTTTGTTAGAAACAAAACGCTGTCAGTTTGAGATTCGAATTTGTTTTTTTTGTTGTTGTTTTTTTTTAAGTTCCTTTACTCTCCAAAACACGTGCCGCGGAGGCTTGTCGCGTTCCCTTGACAGGATTCCCTCGCTCTTAAGAAAAGTTGTATGTATTCTCTAACGAAAATTGCTCAGAGGAATAGTGAAGCAGCTACTTAAAATGTCATGTCAGATTTTGCTTTTCCAAAAATGCTCCAATCTAATTAAACAATTTCGTCTCCCCTGTTCTACTGATGCTGTTATCAATCTCCAGTTTCGATCGAAACCCATTTTAGCTATCTACCTCCTCAATCACCTAAACCATCAAAAGCCTAAAAAAAACCCATCTCCAGCGAAGTCAAGATCATCCTCTTCTCCACCAATTTGGCCATGGTAGAACTCAAACATCCAATATCCATCTCTAAGCTCTCGGACCGCGACACCCATCAGATGATGTCGAAGATCTGGAAACTATAACTAAATCATTTCCTTTCCTTTTTGACCATCCCAATGTTCCTCAATTGTCTCTATGAAGCATCTGCAATTTCCGTGGTCATTCGACGGCTACCCTTTTTTCCCAAAATCATTTCCCACATTGTTAAGAGACTCAGAGACTGTGATTCTGGTGTCAGAGGCTCTTGCCGAGATGGAATTGTTGCCTTCACTTTGACGAAGAAGATGAAGAGATGGAAGCTAATCCCTATCAAAACCACAGAGCGAAAGTGCGTGTAATTGAAATCTCTCTCTGGTTCTACCTTCTTCATCTTCTTCCCGTCCTCTTCTCTCCTTCGTCTTTTCACCGCCACTGTCACATAAAAGAAATTGAAATCAAACAAACACAACGTCGGATCAGGAAGATCGACTTGCAGAGTTCGCTCTCGCTCTCCATCGTTTTGAAGCTCTTTTCGGACTCTCTCTCTCGATTCCACGATTCCATCCAGATCAAGGTAACTTTTTCTCCACTACTCGATCTCTCTTCACTGAGTCATCGATTTTCATTCTGATTCTTAGCCACATTTTGTGTTGGCGAGTGAAAGAAGTTTGGGTGGATGAAATCAAATTGATTTGGTTGATTTTAGAGGGAAAGGGAACGGGGATTGGGGTAGTTCATTTGTGATTTGGAGATACCTCAGTTGAAAGTTTGGGGGTTTGGGGAAAAAAGGGAGATGGAAGAAGAATTATAACGTTGCTTTATTGCAGCAGATGGAAGAAGAAGATATCACAGAGAGGGAGGGGTTCTCCTTTCAAAAACCCACACTAAAACCCCTCTTCTCTTCCTTTGCCCTCTCTTTTCCTCTCTCATTTCTTCTCTAACTCTCTCTAAAACCCCCCTTGAGCTTCAAGTTGACCTGATCACTCTTTCAGGGCGATTTAAGGTGAGTTTTTCCCTCTCGGTTCAACTATTTTGTTCCCCTTTGCTTCGAATGTGGCAAAAAAAAAAACACTTTGGAATGTTAAATTGATTCAGAATGCTTTTTTTTTTATCCGTTTGAACTAACAATCCTTCAAATCATTGTTGGATTTGATGTTGTAAATACGAGTGATTATCTCCGTTTCTGTGTAATTGTAGGGTTCACAAGGGTTGAACTATCAGATCTTCTTTTCTAACAACACAAGTTAGATCTTCCTTTCTTTTCTTGGTAAGATTCGGGGGTGCTTTGTTTTCAGGTCCCCAGGACCATCTACTTTCATTACCTGGTTGCTTTGGCAAGAACCTCCCTTTCACCAAGCAAAGGCTTGATGCCATTCACCTAAAGGCACCTTTGTGGCGCCTAACATAAAGGTTCCAGCCACAGGATATAATTCTGGAGTTCGTGTTCTTGCAAATGAGATAATAACTTGGTAATTTAGCATAAACTTCAAACTGGTAGGCTAAATGTCGGGCTGTAAGTTTGATTTGTTGAATGTTCACGGGCTATCATAGTAGGATGGCCCTTTATCACAGAGCAATATAATCTCCATAGTGTTTGAGATCTGAAACTATAGTAAAATTGTGCCAGGCATGTCAATTCAACCAAGTCCAACTCATATTTCGTGCCGCCAGATGGGTAGAGCTCCTCTGTTGTTTTTATCGTGTGTGAAGCATCGTGTTGCATCTAGACACTCCTTTCTTTCTTACTATGTCTATATTCAATTATCAGGGATGTTGATATTGTCATTGATATGTACAATCAGATATTGCCACTTAGGGGAGTGTATTGTATATGGATTCTTATGGAATTGATAAATAATTTGAAAAGTCCACGGACTCTTTAAATTTTTCACAGACTCTTTAAATTGTCCACGGACTTCTACTGATTTCTTAAATCCATAGACTTTTGCTACAGACTTTCTAGAAATTTATGAAAATCCACGGACTTTGTATGAACGACTTTTACAGATTTCTAATTATTTGCAAGATAAAAAAGAAGTTGGTAAATAGTAATAAAACAAAAAAAAGTCCATAAAATAGAGATACATGTGCTAAAAAAACTGGGAAAAGAAAAGGTCATTAATTAGCATCTTTAAAATAAGAAGTAAACGTCCATAAAATTGTATATGATCATTCTTCTCCTTCATGATTATGGTCATTTTCTTCATTATCATTGTTAGCAACGTTGATGTTTGCTTGAGCTGCTGCCCACATTTGATTAGCAATACTCATTCTCCATTTATTAGCATTTTCTCTTTGCTGCTCTTGGGTTTGAATATCATCCCATTCAAAATTACCTTCATCATTCTCTACCGGATCATTTTCTGGTTCAGGAGGAAATTCATCTGAACGACATTCTTGTCGAAGAAAATTATGCAATCCTGCACATGCCAAAACAAGCTCCGCTTGTGTCTTGTAAGGAAATGGTGGTGCTGATTTGAAAATTGTAAACCGCGACTTGAATATTCCAAATATTCTCTCAATTACATTCCTCAATGAAGCATGACGAAGATTAAATAACTCAATTGCGTTGACAGGATGGTTTCCTGGACCGCCAAAATCTTTGAGATGATATCGAGTGCCACGAAATGGAGCTAAAAACGACGTCGGTTTGGAAATCCACAATCTCCAAGGTAATATTTACCTGATCATAAAAAAATGTGCAATTAGTATGTTTATACTTTATACTATATGGTATAAAATTCAATAAGTTTGCTACATTTTTAATGCACGTAACATTATACCTGATGGTATTTTGAGTCCATTTTGTCTAGAAATAGCATCATTTAACACTTTCGAATCATGAGCAGAACCTTCCCATCCACTAAGCACATATATGAATTGTAAATCAAAGTTGCAAGCTGCTAAAACATTTTGTGATAGTTTTCCATGACGGTTCCTGAATCTACTGACCTCACGTCCAACAACCGTTGCAGGAATATGTGTGCCATCAATAGCTCCAATACAATCCTGAGAAAAAAGAAAAATAATTACAACATATGTACAAAAAGAAGAAAATAACCAATATTAAAGCAATACAGTGATATAAATATTTGCCATAAAACTTACATTGCGTACCTTAAAGAAAGGATAAAACCTTGTACTTTCTCTTATGTTAGGTGGTGTGGTATCAAGTACGGTGGTTTAGCCATGAACATTGGAGCTATTGTATTCAAGCTCTTCAAGATTTTGTTGAAACTTCTGCTAACAGTGAAATGAGATCGCTCAAATACCATTCGAGGTTCACTATATCGATTGTTTTGACCGACAACTAGTAAAAATGTCGCAAGCATTTCTTCAACACAAATATATCTAGTACTCCGTAGAGGTGTTTTCTCTTGTATGATGACACATAATTTTTGAAACACTTTAGGATACATTCTGTAGACATTCCGAAAGATATGTGGGTCTCCATCCAATAACTTATTCATGTATATGTATCCATTTGATGTCACCGGTCGTCGAATCAATGGATGTCTAATACGTTCATCACTTATATTGGGCACAAGATTATATAACACATAAATCACTACTTTTATTGCCGTTAATAAAATTCTCATGGCCTTGTAAAACTCTTCATCCTGTTCATCAACTCCATACATATCCATTTCACAGATTGCTATCAAAGCAAGTACCTGAACAAGGTCATTATATATTCAAACCAAATATATTAGACATTAGAGAACAAGACATGTATCTAACAAAAAAAAAGATAATCAGGCAGGTAATGACATGAAAAATCGCAATCCAACATTCAACAAAATCAAATCATTCAACACAACCAAATTAAAAATCATCATTTGCAAAATGAAATCAACACACAGTATTTAGCCTTATGCATATAAAAAAGTATCAAACTACATGACTTAAAAATTCAAATGGCATATAGCTTATTAGCTTTATGCATCCCTTTGTGCCCAAGTGATTCAATCAAGTCTTTGGTCTGGACTCATCTTCAAGAAGGTGTCTTGCTTTGTTTTAGTGTTAAGAAAACTAATCTCAAAAAACTGAGCAACATTATTCAATCCTGGGGTCTCTTGAATAGCAATCCAACATTCGCTGTTTGTTGATTCTCTCTTCTCCATTATGCCACAAATTGTTTTAAAACTAGTGACAATTTCACCAAAGCCACTTGATATGTTTTCCAGAATTGCAGCTTGAGTAGCTACTCCTTTTGAGTTGCTACTTTGTTCATAATTAGCTCTACTTCTTTTGCCTGAGCTCTGCTTTGTGGTGCATCATTTGCATTTTCAGTTTGCACAAATGCATTGCTGTCTTGATCAAAGACCAAGTCATCCATGCCACCAAATTCCCAAGATTCATTTCCTTCTTCATCATATGTTGTGGCATCTCTATCATTACCTAGACCTATTGACCCCATCCCAGTTGCAGTTCCATTACCAACTGCAATCTTCAAATCCTCATAGTCTGCAAAAGTTTCTGACTGAAAGTGCGCATGCGCTGGATGTGACTGAAAAAAAGATTTAAAATATAAAGAAAGTTAATATGTTAAAGAGTCAAAAAAATTAAGCTGTAAAATAGAATAAAAGTTCAAGATATTTAACCCACCTTCAAATAGACTTGTGTAACTATTGTATTGGAGGGTTAGAAGACCGATCATAGGAGTTGTTCCCTTTACAAGAGTTAAAATGTGAAACCGGCACCCAAAGTGACACTACTCATCATGGTGAAAGAGATAATGCAACATGTCAGCCAGGGAGTGTTGCTCAGCTACCGAGGACGTATGAACTGTGAACCAAGTAGAAATCGAGTTCACTGGTGACCAAGAGAATACTTTACTGCAAGAGAAAAAAAAATTTGATACAAGCAGAGCTATCTAGATGGCTTTACATAACCATGTTTTTCATGTGAATTTCGCATAATGGAATGCTTGGTTGTCTTGTAGTTGATTCTGCGCTGTTCTGCAGCTAACAGCTATGCAAGCAAATAGTTGGATTTAGAATGCTGATATTAGCAAACCATTTCTTCTTCCCCCCCCCCCCCCCCCCCCCCCCCCCCCCCGGCCCTTATGAAGCCCAAGAGTTCAAAATCTTCCAAGTACAAGATCTGTTATGACTTCCACAATTTGTTTTTTTAAGTGTTTTCCTTAGTCTCAGGAATGGGCTTTGATGATGATGATGATGAAGTGTTTTCCATAGTACTTGTACATTATTCCAGTAAAACCAATGTTAAGGCAGTAAAGTGGTTTATAGGCTACTGATTCTCATTATCGTTAGCTACAGCCTACAGCATATCATCTCCATCTCTATCACTCGTGTCTGTCCACCATCAACTCCTTTCCTCTTCTTCTCTTATGTTTTTTATTTTCTTTTTTCTCTTTTGAAGGGCATAGTTTTCGAAACAGGACTTTCCTTCAACTTCTGGTTGCCTTAATCCCAACTTCAACTAACTAGAAGATCAACTGAGACTGCTTCCTTCACTCATTTTCTGTTGTTATTTCTGACTTGCCAGATAACAAAGGACTATAGGTATTAAAATCCAATTACCGTGGCAAATGGCATACTTTCCACAAGTTCCTATTTGGACCTTCAATTATAAAAGGCATACTTATAAACCAATCAAAGATAGAAAACCAATCAAAGATAAACGCATACGTCTCTCAACAGTTATAAAAAAAATACAAATTACCACACAGCATACAGAAAACGAACAAGAAAACAATAATACAAAGGCCGTCAATTGACTCCTTGAAAACACAATGAGAAGAGCACAAAACACCCATAAAAACCGTTCTTTAGGAAGAATAGCTCAAATATCCCGTTGTTCTATAGAAAGGAAGAAGTTCTCGAAGTCATTCTTTCATAAAAGTGAAAAACTAACTGTGACAATAGGTTCACAAACATCATCACCAATTTCATTATGTCATCATGATAAATCAAATAATCCTTTTACCATACAGCAAAAAGATGTTACCATTATGATAGCATACGTTTTTTAATTTAACACAACTTATAAACCCCAATAATTTGTTGGAAATTATACATCTCCATCAAACTCTCCTCCATCAAACTTATGATAGCAAAAAGATGTTACCATTATGTCATCATGATCCAATTGGTGTGTATTTGGTGGCTGAACAAAAAAAGACAATAAATGTTTTCACTTTTACATATTATGAGTTTAATTAACACAGTAGAGCCCCTTCAAAATTATGAGGAAAATGAATCAACAACCAAGTTGAAAGAAGCGAATGAATTTGTGGGGGTGCTGGTAAAAACAGGGGATTGTGATTTGCTGTTAGAGAGAACAAGAGTTGCAAGGAGAAAGGTGTTGGCAATTTTGGGTTTTACGATTTAAGTTAAAATTGGTTTGAGCAGTCATTCGCTGTTACGGATCAAGCGACACATGTTCGCCAAACCATACTTCCCTTTTTTCGCATGTGCGAGAACAGCAATCTACTTCAATAATCAACAAACAAAAGTTAGTCATAAAAATCGTTCTTTAGAAAGAATAGCTCAAATATCCAATTGGATCACAAACAAAAGTTAGGAAGAATAGCTCAAATATCCTGCTGTTCATAAAAAGTGAAAAACTAACTGTGACAATAGGTTCACAAACATCATCACCAATTTCATTATGTCATCATGATAAATCAAAGAATCTTTTTACCATACAGCAAAAAGATGTTACCATTATGATAGCATACGTTTTTTAATTTAACACAATTTATAACCCCTAATAATTTAATTCAAACCCTAATCCAAAATCATCAATGATAGAACTATGAACACTATGCAAAGATAGAAAAAGAATTGAGAAAACAAGAGGATGAGAACCAACCTCTTCACGGGTGGCACAAGGAAGAACTTTGAGAGACTTTTTTTTCACGTTGAAATCTTTGATATGGAGGCTGGCAAACTATTGAACTTTGTTATTTATACCTAACACTACAAAGTCCATGAATTTCCAAATCCATAAATATGAATGATATTTTGAATACCCTAAAACTTTTGTGGACTTTTTGAAATCCATATTGAATACCCCTGGACTTTGTGGATTTCAGAAAGACTTTTTAAAATCCTGATTGAATACCACTAGACTTTTGTGGACTTTTTAAAATCCAAATTAAATACACTTGGATTTTCGGAATCCATGGAATTTATTAAATTGCCCACAAAATCCAGATACAATACACCCCCCTTAGTGTTTGAATTGGATTATTGGGGTGGCAGTGGAACTAGGGTTGACTCAGCTTGCAGAGTATGTGTTTGTTGAAATGTCTAAGAGAGAGGGGTTCGTCCTAATTCTTCTACTTTTAATTCGATAATTGGTGTGCATTTTTTTGCAAATATATTTTCTTTAAAGGGGTTATTGTGGTTTGAATTTTGATAATTTGATTTACTTTTTAGTGGGGATGGCGGTGCCATGCAAAACTCGCTGGTCGAGGTTCATCCAATAACCCTTTGATTGGATTGTATGAAGAGGTTATTCATAATGTTGTAGATACAAAGGTATAAGTTTATACTTGCAATATGGTGCCATTGACGCAATGCTTCAGAGAAAGGGAGCACGACACATTTGTTCATTAATAGAGTTACTACATGTTTGGAAACATTTTACAGAGGAGCTGCTTCTCTATATGTTTAATTATTTAATAAAAAATCAGATGTTTACCATTTATGGAAAATACAATTTTAATATTTCTCTTCACTGCTCTTGCTTAGGATTACTAGAATTTGATTTCAATGAATATATTTAGTTTTTAAATCAGAGTTTAATTAAATTAAAGACTTTTTATTTGAGACACTGTTGGAAGTTTCCAAAGGTGTCCAACCTGAGTCATAATAGATTGAGGAAGTTAGAAACTTATTTTTGAATGTTTTAGAAGGATGAGAACTTGGTAAAATGGTGTTATCTATATAAGAAGTTCCAAATATAAGTTACTGTGAGGATAATTCTTTGAGAACAAAGAAAGCATTTTTACACTTGTCTATTAATGAAAGACGAGATTGTATTTCTCTGCAACCCATTCATTTTATTCTGAAACTTCTGCAAAACTAGAATGTAGCTAAGCTGAGGGAAAAGAGTGTTGTGGTTTTGTTTTAAACTTCTCATGCTGGAATGATCATGAGACCAAAGATGAGAGTTTCTGTGAGACCATCAGGGTGATGTGAAGAAAGGACCAATAATATGGTTTTCAAACATTAAATTTTGAGAAAGGGCATCCTTCTTTTTGGCTAAATGGAAGTTCCCGAAGTTTTAACTACCAGAATCTATTAGAAGCTTATAACCGTGGTAAGGCCGCCCCACTTCAATGGTGAATCTTTAGTTGTACGATATGAAACTTTATAATTCAATATGATTACTGCCATTGATACGTCGCTGAGTTCATCTGTTTTTCACCTGGACTTTAGCTAATATAAGTGAAAATATAGTTTGTACTATAGAATGTGTTCCTTGCTGGGAACACCTTATTTTGTTTTAGTTTGAAGCTTAGTTAAAATTTTGTTTTTCATATAAGATATTCAAAATGAAAGAATGATGAATCATCAAATCCAGTGAAACTTTTTGTAAGCATTTTATGCACATGTCAGGTGGAATTTTATAGAAAAGTGAAAGCACCTTCTTTCTTCACATAGCATCTTCAGCACAAGTCAGGTGGAAGTTTTGTCATTGTTGTTAAGGCGGACGCTTGAGGCGTGCTTCGAGGCAGTTTGGCAAATGGGCGCCTCAAATTGGGATGAGGCGGAGCGGTAAAGTGAGGCGTCCACTTCGATCCCCTCACGCCTCAACCGACTCGGACCACCTCATCCATTTCAAACTTTAAAACCCAAATAAAACCCAAAAAGCCCAAAAGCCTTTTAGGGTTTGGGGTAGGGTTAATTATAGTTTGTAATCGACAGAGAGATCAAATTGGGGGCTGCTCATTCATTATTCCTTTCAGTCTTTCCTTCAACTCAACGCTTTCCTTCATTCTAGCTTCCTTTAAATCAGGAAATCCGGTATATTTCTTCCTTTCTTCTTCGTCCAATATTCTTCTCTCTTTTCATGATCTATTCACAGATTAGGTATGTTGTGGTTTATTATTATTATTATTATTATTTTTATTATTATATATATTTTATGATCTGTTCAGAGTCGGACTACAGCATTTTCTTAGTCCACGCCCTCTTTTTGTTATGATCATCAAAAGCATTTCAATGTTCACAGTCCTGCAAGTTTTGATTGGCTTCGATGTGAACCAAACTACGGAGCAATGTGCAGGCCTGCTATTATGAACTAGGCTAACCATTGCTCATAGTTCTGCACGTTTTGATTGGTTAAGCATTTCAATGGTTGATTAAGCTGATTGGGTTTTCCTTTTCATTGAGCCTAGTAGGCATCAACTTTTCAATGTTCCATATATTCTGATAAAAAGTCAAATAAGCTTTTTTCCAGAAATAAAATAAAAATAAAAATAATAGGATCTGTCTTTGGGAGTTTCATTTTTATCAATAGCACCCTGCAGTGCAGCCTGTTATTATGAACTAGCAAGCTATACATGTTCGGATGTTCCCAATAAAAGCTTCCAAAATTTTCTTATGTGAGTTGTTTAGATCAGTATAGTTAAGGCGTCGAGGCAACGGGGAGGTGAACAAGCTTGAAAACGCCTCACAGAGGCGAGGTGTACGCCTCACTTCACTGAGGCGGTCTGTATCATTTTTTAAAGATTTTTATTATAATAAATTGAAATATATTTAGATAAGTAATATTCATCATAATTTTGATAACTTGCATAAACCAATATATACAAAAAGTCATACAGCTATTTAGAATTGAAATGGAAACATAATAAATTTGCATAGCATAGAAAAAGATGCACTACATAAGTGTACAATTAACAGACCAACATTCACAAAATCGATAAAAAAGAAACAAACAAGAAAAACATCAAAACATAATGTAAACTAGTTCACAGAGTCCCGAAGGCACCAAATTCTCATTTATCATTATGTCACTCTTTTTCCTCTTCAATACCCAATTTTCGATCTTCATTTTCTACAATTCCTTCAACATTCACTTCAAAATTTTCATTATCTTCAAAATCAGCCATGTCTTCTTCTAAATCTAACAATCGCAATGGCGTAGACGTAGATGCAGGTGTTGATGTAAAGCCTCTTCTTTGAGTAGGTTGTAGGAGTTGTACTACTTCTAGAATTTCTACGTGATTGTGATGATCCTTCACCAACTCCAGTAGCTTCTGCATATTGACCCCACGTCAAGGTATCATTGGGAAATATCAATTCATCATCTGCATTTATTTCCTCTTGCATCTTCCCAACTAACCACTCATTGCAATCATCAATGTCAGACAAGGAAATAGGATCAATCGTATCATGATAGGCATAGCGATTCTTAAGCTTTTGATTGTACTTGAAGAAAACCAAATCATTCAGACATTTTTGCTCCAATATATTCCTTTTTTTTTTAATGAATCTGAATGTTATGCAAAATAATATAAATATATGCACAATATATAAAAAAAATAATCAATTAATTTTAACCATATTATAATATGATATACTCATTACTCGCGTGCTCAAATATACTTCAATTGTGTTCACATCAACTTGCACTGCATGTCAAACTAAGAATGTGAATAGCTAGTTGACGCAAAGTTGGAGCCTATTTACCCCATGAATTTCACCACTCAGCTGTATTATATTATAAATCAATTATGTACTATAGAAGGTTTAGTTTATGACTAACATATATTAAATAGACATAAACATACCTAGTGATAAGATTTTCCTTTGCCTCATTGCCATTTCATTCCCAAATAAGCCTTTGGCAGCCTTATAATAAGACAACTCAACACTAATATTGTCTTGGTCTCTTTCATTTGGTTCAAGTTTCTTAATATAAGCATAAAAACCCTTCATCACATTTGCATTTGCTTGAATGGATGGATAAGAATAAAAGTACTCTGGATTCAAGAAGTAACTAGCATCATAAAGATAACAATTGAGTTGAATATTCCACCTTCTATCAATAATCTCTAATACTTATTTATATTTATCGTCATTGTAATTAAATAAAGCCTTAATGGTTTCCTTAGCCCTATCAATAGCCTCATACATATACCCCATAGCTAGTCTTTTCTCACCATCCACCAATCTAAGCATACGAACCAAGGGGATGTTATCTTGAGAGTGTAGGTGATTCCATTCCAAAATGCAGGTGTCAAGACTGTGGTTTCTGCCACCTTTCCATTCACTTCCTTCACCCATTTACTTGACCTCCACTTCTCATCATTGAACATGTGCTTCAAGGCCTACCAATTTTATACAAGCTTTGTAAAGTGAGAAATGATGTGGCAAATCTAGTTTTCGCAGGCCTAAGCAACTCTCTTTGCTTTGTGAATTGCCGCATCAAATTTAGAACACCACTGTGGTTGTAGATATAACCGATATAACCACTCAATGAAACTGCCCTCTTGATCAACTTGTACATCTTTGGTATCATCCCAATATCCTCTAGCATTAGATCAATGCAATGCGCAGCACAGAGCGTCCAAAACAAATTTGGGCGCTTGAACATTTACCTGTTGAGTTTTGAATGTTTATTTTTACCTATTCTTTAGATTTATAATATAATAAACACAAATATGCAACACATAAAATTATATATTATAAATCTTTTGTCACTAACCTGCAAGCACATATGCTGATGTATTGTTAGTTATGACTTGTACAACATTCTTTTCTCCAACCTTTTCTACAAATCCATCAAGTAGCTCAAACAATCTCTCTCCAGTCTTGGAATATGATGAGGCGTCAATTGATTCCATGAAGACTGGCCCTTGAGGAGAATTCACCAAGAAATTGATTAAAGTCCTATCTTTTCTATTCATCCAACCATTTGACATTATCGAACATCTAGATTTAACCCATTCTGCTTTGTGGCTTTTCAACAAATTTTCAGTATAACCAATTTCTTTTTTTTAAGAGTGGCACCTTCAACTCATGGTAGCTTGGAGCTTTCATACCCTTCCCAAACTCTCCAATTTCTTCAATCATTTTTTGAAAACTAGGGAGGCGAGCAGTATTAACTGGAATGCCAGCTTGATAAAACTACCGAGCAATGTATTGACATGTTTCCTCTCTTTTATCTTTCTTAATTCTTTCATCGATTGTAGTTTTATTAAGTTTTGTTTTTCTTTGTGTACTCGCAGCTTGTTCTTTTCTAAAAAATGACTCAATAGCTCCCCTTTTTCGTGATTGGGCAGAATTAGAATTTGTAGAAAAAGGAGTGTTGAGACTTTTTCCATAACTGATCTCAGCCCCAAACTCATCGGAGTCTCTCATAGTATCATCATCATCCAAATACAACTCATTAGATGACGAATCCCTATATGAAGTTATGCTCTTTTTTTCTTGCATATAATTTCGCACCAACTCTTTCACTTCATCTGGAACTTTTGGACACTTAGCTACATTGTGCCCCACATGAGCCAAATGTTGTTTGTGCCTATATATTCCACCATTTGTAACCTTCTCGCAGAATGCACAAACAATGTTGTTTTTGTTGAGTGGGTTTTCTAATCGACCATATCGCCATCCAATATCTTTGTTCGATTTGGTGTCCATCTCAAGTACTTAAAAGCTGCATAATTACATATTTACATAGCAATTACCAAAAAAAACTACTGGTTACAAAAACAAAAACTTGTATGAAAACTTGAAACATAGTAGAAAAGAAACTGAAACAAAAACTTTACTGATCTTATTGATTTGGTTCCTGCAGGTACGTCCTATAGTTTATTCACGAGCTGGAATCCCATGAACTCCTGAAAATAGGTGGTGACAATCATAAAGTAAAAAAAAGAAGATGAAGGGAAAATCCAAATATCTCATAATAATAATAATTTTTCAACTCCATTTTATTCTTTGTTTATTTATTTGTAGCTATATTAGTCGGCCCTTACCAAAACCTATTTGAAAGATAGTAACAAAAGTTCTTGATATTAACTAAATATTTCCATACGTGGTTTTGCAGGCTTGGACTTTGGATTGAAGAAACAAACAAGAAACCTGCGTATTTGGTATCTTTAAACAAACAAGAATCCAATGTAGCTGGCTTCTCCTCCATCCACTTGTAATTTTACAGGCAATAACAAGTTGCACTTGCATGGTGGAGAACTAAGATTGACAAAATGATAAACAGTGTTGAAAAGATGAACGAATCAGGCATTAGATATGTCAAAAACCAAGCTTACTGCTAAGCTATGAATTAGCAAACAAGGAGATTGGGTGAATATAATGTGGAGAGCACTTGGCATAAAACTCCTAGTATCTCTTTTGTAAAACTTATTTGAGAAATTTAAATTAGAATCAAATACTTATTCCTAAATCTAAACAACTTGCATAAGAAATTTTCGGAAGCTTTTATTGGGAACATCCGAACATGTATTGGTTGCTAGTTCATAATAACAGGCTTGCACTGCAGGGTGCTATTGATAAAAATGAAATTCCCAAAGACAGATCGTATTATTTTTTATTTTATTTTATTTTATTTCTCGGAGACACCTTATTTTATTTTTTATCAGAATATATCGAACATTGAAAAATTGATGCCTACTAGGCTCAATGGAAAGGAAAACCCAATCAGCTTAATCAGTCACTGAATTGCTTAACCAATCAGAACTTGCAGGACTGTGAGCATTGGTTGGCCTAGTTCATAATAACAGGCCTGCACATTGCTCTGTAGTTTAGTTCACATCGAAGCCAATAAAAACTTGCAGGACTGTGAACATTGAAATGCTTCTGATGATCATAACAAAAAGAAATCGTGGACTCAGAAAACGCAGCAGTCCGACTCTGAACAGATCATAAAAAAATGCAACATACCTGATCTGTGAACAGATCAAGAAAAGAGGGAAAGAAGATTAAAAGAAAAAGAAAAAGAAAGGAAGCAACATACCTGATTTCCTGATTTGAAGGAAGCAAGAATGAAGGAAAGCGTTGAGTTGAAGGAAAGACTGAAAGGAAGAATGAATGAGCAGCCACCAATTTGATCTCTCCGTCGATTACAAACTGTAACTAACCCTACCCCAAACCCTAAAAGGCTTTTGGGCCTTTTGGGTTTTATTTGGGTTTTAAGGTTTAAAATGGATGAGGCGGCCTGAGTCGGTTGAGACGGGTGAGGCATGAGGCGGACACATCCCTTTACCTGTAATACCCGCCTAATTAAATAAATATAAAAAAACTTCTTATTTATTAATTGTGGCGTATATTGTAATCTCATTTATTGGGAAAAAGATTTTTGTTTGTCATTACTAAATAAAATAAAGTGTGTGTGTGTATTTAGCCAAAAATTTTGTAAACCCTAATGTTGATGAGTTGTTACCTATTTGTATTTGGGCTTGGTTTTGGGCTTTCATTAAAATAATGATTATGGTTTTATTTTGTGAAGTTAAAGGGCGGGTGTCCGAAGAGTTCAGTGGGAGCGAATAGCCACCCACCATATATATATATATATATATATATATATATAAAAGAAGAAACAAAACTTTTTCTTCCTCCTTTTCCTTTTCCTTTTCTTGCTTCTTTTCCTTTTTTTTGTTGCATTTTGATGGTGGCGATGGGGAATGGTGTGATGAAGAAGAAGGAAGAGAAGAACGTGGATGTGTTTGAGGGTTTGCTCAGCGAGGGTGGAAGAGAAGGTTGAGTGAGACAGAGATGAATGCGGTGGTAAGGGCTGAGAATGATGGTCTTATGCAAATAGAAGAAGCTCGTCACGAGCTCGCACAGACAATGGGGCACAAATCTTTTGATGAGTTTGCAGTGCACCCTTCAATGTCTAGAATGAAAGCAGACAAGGTTCTGATTGGCTCTGTTGCTTTAGCAATTTTGAAAATGGATCTTTTGCAGCCACAGTTGAGGATGTCATGCTATTGTCGAGAGGTTGAGATGGCGAGTCTTCTTTCATTCTCTATATGAGTTCCTTTTTTTTGTGAAATACTCATATCTTTGTTTGTTGATTTTGGTGTGTTTGATGGCTTACTGGCGATTTAGTGTGTTTAGGGGTTTGATGTTGTGATTGGTATTGTCATCTTAGGGAGGTTGGATGGATTAAAATTGGGGTTTTTGGGTTCATTTGAAAATGATGTTTTGTTTCTTCTCTGGGTTCATTTGAAATTGCTGTTTGAAATTTGGGATGTTTCCAATTAAAGATCCGTGTGTTTGGGGAGTTTTGATCTTGGGGTTGATTCTATTTACTGATGGGAACTCTGTTGAATCAATAGCAGAGTTTCCTTTTCAATGTTTGATTGGGTAATTGAGTAAGTAAGCTTTCAACTTCTCATTATGTTCTACTGCATGCAATCTATACATTTATGGGATCTGTTAGGTTCTTTCAATTTTCAGCAATTGCTAATTCATTTCCAGTAATTGTGTGTTATTTATACCTGACAAGGAGTCCTGTTGGATTTGAGTCTATAGTCCCACAACCTGGAGACTGCCGTTAGGATTAGTTGCCTCAATTGTTTCATCCGTAAATATTTGTTTGGATTAGTTGTCAGCACACCTAAAGCCCGTGACAGTATCCTTGAGAGTTGTGTTACCTGTAACTTATCTCCAATTCAGACAAGATCAAACCTTGTTCGACTCTTTATTTTGAGCAGTTTGTCATCATAAGTTCTGTAGCTTCCTTGTAACCTGAATTTTTCCCTCTCTAATGGTTTTATTTTAGCTCACTTAACACCATCTGAAAGAGTTTCCTCCATAGTTTTCTACTAGTTAATGCAGACAAGGAGATAAGTTTAGTGGACTCATTTTATTTCTGGTATTTCATTATTATGTTTAATGGTGGTTGTATCATTAGTTAGTGTAATTTGAATTCTTTCATCTGTAATGCTACCTTAGTTGTCCTTCTGACACCATGTGTAAGAGGTTACCTCAGGTGTGGTCTAATTGTTTGTTTATATATATCTTCAATTCCGGCATTAGGTTGAAACTTTATTTTCGGCATTCGGGAGTTCATCAGTTGATTGTAGTGGTGGTTGTATTTGTAACATGAATAGCCTGGTTAATGTTGAATAGAGGAGTATAATACAGAAAGTGTATGACACCCTTCGTTAGATTTTTATTTGTTTCAGATGTTTAGTTGTTGCTATTTTTTGTTTATGTTGTTATTGAATTTTCACGTCCCGAGTTTTGGGGGAAACGGATAATCCTACGTGGATTTTGGGATTTTCGTTTTCTTCGAAAATTGGGGCATGACAGTTTGGTATCAGAGCATTTGGTTAGCCTAGGCTGGGGTAGAGTCTAGGTGATCCTCGGAATGTGGATATGGGAGAGTAGTAGTGTGAATGTCTAGAGATAAAGTAACAAGGGTGAACCTTGTACTTTTATTGTTGTTTCTTTTTCTTCGTGAATCCCAGGATGAGATTTCTGTGACTTATTTTAATGTCAATAGTGGATGACATTATTCCGTGTCATTTTCTTGTAGCGGTTTGTTATCTTGAATCTTTAGTTAACCCTTTTTGCTTTTGAGTTGTATATATTGTAACACCCCTACTTTCTCAATGACAATTAAAATTTATGCAACTAAAATTCAATTGAAAATTTTATTTTAAAATATTCTTTCGTTTGACAAGTTGTATTTTTCAAAATTTGCTTAACTTTCTTTTCTCTACCATATCTCGGGACGAGATTCTCTTGAGTTGTATATATTGTAGCACCCTTTAATTTTTGTACTTACTGAATTTTTTTATATTTTTGTTTGATTGTCTTCATTAAGTTATGGGCATACGTATGAGCTATTTGTTTGTCCATGTGATGTGTAGTTTGTTTATTTAAGAATTAATTTTCTACTTACCTTTCTCGACCGAATCTCGGGACAAGATTTTTTTGAGTTGTATATATTGTAATACCCGCCTAATTAAATAAATATAAAAAAATTTCTTATTTATTAATTGTGTTGTATATTGTAATCTCATTTATTCGGAAAAAGATTTTTGTTTATCATTAGTAAATAAAATAAAGTGTGTATGTGTGTATTTAGCCAAAAATTTTGTAAACCCTAATGTTGATGAGTTGTTACCTATTTGTATTTGGGCTTGGTTTCGGGCTTTCATTAAAATAATGATTATAATTTTATTTTGTGAAGTTAAAGGGCGGGTGTCCTCAGAGTTCAGTGGGGGCGAATAGCCACCCACCATATATATATATATATATATATATATAAACCTTTTCTTCCTCCTTTTCCTTCTCCTTTTGTTTCTTCTTTTCCTTTTTTTTTGTTGCATTTTGATGGCGGCGATGGGGAATGGCGTGATGAAGAAGAAGGAAGAGAAGAACGTGGATGTGTTTGAGGGTGGGTTGGCTCAGCGAGGGTGGAAGAAAAGGTTGAGTGAGACGGAGATGAATGCGGTGGTAAGGGCTGAGAATGATGGTCTTATGCAAATAGAAGAAGCTCGCCACGAGCTCGCACAGACAATGGGGCACAAATCTTTTGATGAGTTTGCAATGCACCCTTCAATGTCTAGAATCAAAGTAGACAAGGTTTTGATTGGCTCTGATGCTTTAGCAATCGTGAAAATGGATCTTTTGCAGCCACAGTTGAGGATGTCATGCTATTGTCGAGAGGTTGAAATGGCGAGTCTTCTTTCATTCTCTATATGAGTTCCTTTTTTTTTTTAAATACCCATATCTTTGTTTGTTGATTTTGGTGTGTTTGATGGCTTACTGGCGATTTAGTGTGTTTATGGGTTTGATGTTGTGATTGGTATTGTCATCTTAGGGAGGTTGGATGGATTAAAATTGGGGTTTTTGGGTTCATTTGAAAATGTTGTTTTGTTTTTTCTCTAGGTTCATTTGAAAATGCTGTTTGAAATTTGGGATATTTCCAATTAAAGATCCGTGTGTTTGGGGAGTTTTGATCTTGGGGTTGATTCTATTTACTAATGGGAACTCTGTTGAATCAATAGCAGGGTTTCCTTTTCAATGATTGATTGGGTAATTGAGTTAGTAAGCTTTCAACTTCTTATTATGTTCTACTGCATGCTATCTATACATTTATGGGATCTGTTAGGTTCTTTCAATTTTTAGCAATTGCTAATTCATTTCCAGTAATTGTGTGCAAAGGAATCAGATAGATTCCACTTGTAATTAAGAACGGGCATTGAAGTCTATGATTGATTGTTTTCTAAATTTGTGTTCAGTCAAATAATTAGTGTACGACTAGTGCGATAGTAGTCAACGCAATCTAGGACGTTGCGCTGGTTATCTAAGATATGCTTGAGGGACATTGTGTGAGTTTTCTTTTACCCCTTTCAGTATTTTTTATAGACTCTCTCAATTTGATCTTTGTGAAGAAATGTTCACAAACATGTGGTAATTGGTTATGTGTTTTTGGTATTTGTTTATGATGTTTAAGCAATGTATTATTTCTGTCTTTAGCACTTATTGCTTGGAGGTGTAACAACTCTAGGACAAAATTTGCATTTGTGCTTGTAGCTTTACTTTTTTTTGTATTTGAGATGTGAGCATATCCTCTTTAAGTTATCTCTCTCCCTCATTTGAATCTACACAGTTTTTGCAGCTTCTAACTTTCGGTGTGTGTTATTTATACCTGACAAGGAGTCTTGTTGAATTTGAGTCTGTAGTCCCACAACCTGGAGACTGCCGTTAGGATTAGTTGCCTCAATTATTTCATCCGTAAATATTTGTTTGGATTAGTTGTCACCCCACCTAAAGGCTGTGACAGTATCCTTAGGAGTTGTGTTACCTGTAACTTATCTCCAATTCAGGCAAGATCAAACCTTGTTCGACTCTTTATTTTGAGCAGTTTGTCATCATATGTTCTGTAGTTTCCTTGTAACCTGAATTTTTCCCTCTCTAATGGTTTTATTTTACCTCACTTAACACCATCTGAAAGAGTTTCCTCCATAGTTTTCAACTAGTTAATGCAGACAAGGAGATAAGTTTAGTGGACTCATTTTATTTCTTGTATTTCATTATTATGTTTAATGGTGGTTGTATCATTAGTTAGTGTAATTGAATTCTTTCATCTGTAACGCTACCTTAGTTGTCCTTCTGACACCATGTGTAAGAGGTTACCTCAGGTGTGGTCTAATTGTTTGTTTATATATATCTTCAATTCAGGCGTTAGGTTGAAACTTTATTTTTGGCATTCTGGAGTTCATCAGTTGATTGTAGTGGTGGTTGTATTTGTAACATGAATAGCCTGGTTAATGTTGAATAGAGGAGTATAATACAGAAAGTGTAATCTAATTCTGGTAGAAACTTCGTTAGCTCCTTGGTGCTAGCTTTTGTGTTGAGTTGTTGATGGTTCCTTGGTGTTTAGCTGAAGCAGTTTATGAACTTACGTAGTACGGTGTAGTACATGAAAGATAGGTTTGGACCTACTATTTAATGGGTGACCACTAATGCTTTTCCTAAATCGCAATCACTTGGTTGGTTGATAACTTGATAAAAACACAACCAACAGTTGGGTAGTATTTTTCTGCATTGAGAATAATTAAGCAAGGGTATAACACCTCGTATTTTTAATACGTATTAAATTCATTTGTTTGTACAGTTTAGAGAGTGACATGCTTACTTGGCAAATGTGTCAAATATTACTTATTCCCCAAAAGAATGGTGGATACTGTGGTTGATTTACTTATGGTTGACAAAGTGTCTCCATAAAAGAGTTTTGAGTTTTAGTTGATACTTTTTTATGCTCTTTTCCACAACTCTAAAAAAAATGTGAAAAGAAAAGAAATTTTTGTATACACACTTGCTTGTATACGTGTGATATTATTATGGCATGCAGACTTGCTTGCATATCGGTGCACCATTCCATGTGAGTTCGGTTGTACGTGTAGATATAGGAAGAATACTTGGCATGGCTCGAACTTCGGGTGAGATGACATGTTCCTCGATGTGGCACCCCACTTGGAACTTGTACGCTCCAAGTGGTTTCGAAGGCAAGGGAGGCACACTTGGGTGAGGTGTGTTCGGCAAAAGGAGTATGGTGCGATTGTGGAAAAGTAGCGATATTTCTTTTTTTGGTGTATGTGCATGATTACCTTAAAGGAAGAAACTAAATGCTCATTCGACCATTGAATGAGAACTACATGTCATCCTAAAGGTAGAAAATGTGTTTTGTAAATATTTCAATAATAATCTAATATAATTATGAAATGTATTGTTGTTGCATTTATGAGGATTGATAACTCATAAATTTTATTTATTAGTAATAAATCATGCATATTTATTTATTAGGATGCTAACACCTTTGCCTCATGGAGGAACTACCAGGTGGTTGTTTATTGTTTTGTTTATTTTGATGTCATGCGCGGATTTATTGATTTTGGGATGAAGATTTCTCACACCAGCTTTATTGCTGACCCAAGTGAGTTTTTGCTTCTTGGGTACATTCCTTTTGGAATGTAGCCGATTAGCCTTTCAGGTTTAGAGATTTTGAGCTGCGTACTGGAGTTCCGCTAATTAGCTAGCAACATCAGAGTTTCACAAGGTTTGATTTTTATTTGTTTCAGATGTTTAGTTGTTGCTGCTATTTGTTTATGTTGTTATTGAATTCTCACGTCCCGAGTTTTTGGGGATACGGATAATCCTATGTGGATTTTAGGATTTTTGTTTCTTTCGAAAATCTGGGCGTGACAGTTTGGTATCAGAGCATTTGGTTAGCCTAGGTTGGGGTAGAGTCTAGGTGATCATTGGAATGTGGATATGGGAGAAAAATAGTGTGAATGTCTAGAGAGAAAGTAACAAGGGTGAAGATTGTACTTTTATTGTTGTTTCTTTTTCTTCGTGAATCTCAGGATGAGATTTCTGTGACTTATTTTAATGTCAATAGTGGATGACATTATTCCGTGTCGTTTTCTTGGAGCGGTTTGTTATCTTGAATCTTTAATTAACCCTTTTCGCGAATCTCGGGACGAGATTCTTTTGAGTTGTATATATTATAACACTCCTACTTTCTTAATGACAATTAAAATTTATGCAACTAAAATTCAATTGAAAATTTTATTTTAAAATCTTCTTTCGTTTGACAAGTTGTATTTTTCAAAATTTGCTTAACTTTCTTTCCTCTACCGAATCTCAGGACGAGATTCTTTTGAGTTGTATATATTGTAGCACCCCCCAATTTTTGTACTTACTGAATTTTTGTATATTTTTGTGTGATTGTCTTCATTAAGTAATGGGCATACGTTTGAGCTATTTGTTTTTCCATGTGATGTGAAGTTTGTTTATTTAAGAATTAATTTCCTACATACCTTCCTCTACCGAATCTCGGGACAAGATTCTTTTGAGCTGTATATATTGTAATACCCGCCTAATTAAATAAATATAAAAAAAAATTATTTATTAATTGTGGCATATATTGTAATCTCATTTAATGGGAAAAAGATTTTTGTTTGTCATTACTAAATAAAATAAAGTGTGTGTGTATTTAGCCAAAAATTTTGTAAACCCTAATGTTGATGAGTTGTTACCTATTTGTATTTGGGCTTGGTTTAGGGCTTTCATTAAAATAATGATTATGGTTTTATTTTGTGAAGTTAAAGGACATGAGTGCTCAGAGTTCAGTGGGGGCGAATAGCCACCCACCATATATATATATATATAAAGAGAAGAAACACAACTTTTTCTTCCTCCTTTTCTTTCTTATTTTCCTTTTTTTTGTTGCATTTCGATGGCGGCGATGGGGAATGGCGTGATGAAGAAGAAGGAAGAAAAGAACGTGGATGTGTTTGAGGGTTTGCTCAGCGAGGGTGGAAGAGAAGGTTGAGTGAGACGGAGATGAATGCGGTGGTAAGGGCTGAGAATGATGGTCTTATGCAAACAGAAGAAGCTCGTCACGAGCTCGCACAAACAATGGGGCACAAATCTTTTGATGAGTTTTCAGTGCACCCTTCAATGTCTAGAATCAAAGGAGACAAGGTTCTGATTGGCTCTGTTGCTTTAGCAATTGTGAAAATGGATCTTTTGAAGCCACAGTTGAGGATGTCATGCTATTGTCGAGTGGTTGAAATGGTGAGTCTTCTTTCATTCTCTATATGAGTTCCTTTTTTTTTTTTTTTTTTTGAAATACTCATATATTTGTTTGTTGATTTTGGTGTGTTTGATGGCTTACTGGCGATTTAGTGTGTTTAGGGGTTTGATGTTGTGATTGGTATTGTCATCTTAGGGAGGTTGGACGGATTAAAATTGGGGTTTTTGGGTTCATTTGAAAATGCTGTTTTGTTTCTTCTCTGGGTTCATTTGAAAATGCTGTTTGAAATTTGGGATATTTCCAATTAAAGATCCGTGTGTTTGGGGAGCTTTGATCTTGGGGTTGATTCTATTTACTGATGGGAACTCTGTTGAATCAATAGCAGGGTTTCCTTTTCAATGATTGATTGGGTAATTGAGTTAGTAAGCTTTCAACTTCTTATTATGTTCTACTGCATGCTATCTATACATTTATGGGATCTGTTAGGTTCTTTCAATTTTTAGCAATTGCTAATTCATTTCCAGTAATTGTGTGCAAAGGAATCAGATAGATTCCACTTGTAATTAAGAACGGGCATTGAAGTCTATGATTGATTGTTTTCTAAATTTGTGTTCAGTCAAATAATTAGTGTACGACTAGTGCGATAGTAGTCAACGCAATCTAGGACGTTGCACTGGTTATCTAAGATATGCTTGAGGGACATTGTGAGAGTTTTCTTTTACCCCTTTCAGTATTTTTTGTTATAGGCTCTCTCAATTTGATCTTTGTGAAGAAATGTTCACAAACATGTGGGAATTGGTTATGTGTTTTTGGTGTTTGTTTATGATGTTTAAGCAATGTATTATTTCTGTCTTTAGCACTTATTGCTTGGAGGTGTAACAACTCTAGGACATAATTTGCATTTGGGCTTAACTTTACTTTTTTTTGTATTTGAGATGTGAGCATATCCTCTTTATCCCTCTCCCTCATTTTAATCTACACAGTTTTTGTAGCTTCTAACTCCCAGTGTGTGTTATTTATACCTGACAAGGAGTCCTGTTGGATTTGAGTCTGTAGTCCCACAACCTGGAGACTTCTGTTAGGATTAGTTGCCTCAATTGTTTCATCCGTAAATATTTGTTTGGATTAGTTGTCACCCCACCTAAAGCCTGTGACAGTATCCTTAGGAGTTGTGTTACCTGTAACTTATCTCCAATTCAGACAAGATCAAACCTTGTTCGACTCTTTATTTTGAGCAGTTTGTCATCATATGTTCTGTAGTTGCCTTGTAACCTGAATTTTTCCCTCTCTAATGGTTTTATTTTAGCTCACTTAACACCATCTGAAAGAGTTTCCTCCATATTTTTCTACTAGTTAATGCAGACAAGGAGATAAGTTTAGTGGACTCATTGTATTTCTGGTATTTCATTATTATGTTTAATGGTGGTTGTATCATTAGTTAGTGTAATTTGAAAACTTTCATCTGTAATGCTACCTTAGTTGTCCTTCTGACACCATGTGTAAGAGGTTACCTCAGGTGTGGTCTAATTGTTTGTTTATATATATCTTCAATTCAGGCATTAGGTTGAAACTTTATTTTCGACATTCGGGAGTTCATCAGTTGATTGTAGTGGTGGTTGTAGTGGTAACATGAATAGCCTGGTTAATGTTGAATAGAGGAGTATAATACAGAAAGTGTAATCTAATTTTGGTAGAGACATTGTTGGTAGAAATTCGTTAGTTCCTTGGTGCTAGTTTTTGTGTTGAGTTGTTGATGGTTCCTTGGTGTTTAGCTGAAGCAGTTTATGAACTTACGTAGTACGGTGTAGTATATGAAAGATAGGTTTGGACCTACTATTTAATGGGTGACCACTAAAGTTTTTCCTAAATCGCAATCACTTGGTTGGTTGATAACTTGATAAAAACACAACTATCAGTTGGGTAGTATTTTTCTGCATTGAGAATAATTAAGCAAGGGTATAACACCTCGTATTTTTAATACGTATTAAATTCATTTGTTTGTACAGTTTAGAGTGTGACATGCTTACTTGGCAAATGTGTCAAATATTACTTATTCCCCAAAAGAATGGTGGATACTGTGGTTGATTTACTTATGGTTGACAAAGTGTCTCCATAAAATAGTTTTGAGTTTTAGTTGATATTTTTTTATGCTCTTTTCCACAACTCCGAAAAAAAAATGTGAAAAGAAAAGAAATTTTTGTATACAGACTTGCTTGTATACGTGTGATATTATTATGGTATGCAGACTTGCTTGCATATCGGTGCACCGTTTGATGTGAGTCGATTGTTCGTGTAGATTTAGGAAGAATACTTGCCATGGCTCGAACTTCGGGTGAGATGACATGTTCCTTGATGTGGCACCCCACTTGGAACATGTACGCTTCGAGTGGTTTCGAAGGCAAGGGAGGCACACTTGGGTGAGGTGTGTTCGACACAATGAGGATGGTGCGATTGTGGAAAAGAAGCGATATTTCTTTTTTTTGGTGTATGTGCATGATTACCTTAAAAGAAGAAACTAAATGCTCATTCGACCATTGAATGAGAACTACCTGTCTTCCTAAAGGTAGAAAATGTGTTTTGTTAATACTTCAACAATAATCTAATATAATAATGAAATGTATTGTTGTTGCATTTATGAGGATTGATAACTCATAAATTTTATTTATTAGTAATAAATAATGCATATTTATTTATTAGGATGATAACACCTTTGCCTCATGGAGGAACTACCAGGTGGTTGTTTATTGTTTTGTTTATTTTGATGTCATGCGTGGATTTATTGATTTTGGGATGAAGATTTCTCACACCAGCTTTATTGCTGACCCAAGTGAGTTTTTGCTTCTTGGGTACATTTCTTTTAGAATGTAGCCAATTAGCCTTTCAGGCTTCGAGATTTTGAGCTGCGTACTGGAGTTTCGCTGGTGAGCTAGCAACGTCAGAGTTTCACCGGGTTAGATTTTTATTTGTTTCAGATGTTTAGTTGTTACTGCTATTTGTTTCTGTTGTTATTGAATTCTCACGTCCCGAGTTTTGGGGGATACGGATAATCCTACGTGAATTTTAGGATTTTCGTTTCCTTCGAAAATCTGGGCGTGACAGTTTGGTATCAGAGCATTTGGTTAGCCTAGGATGGGGTAGAGTCTAGGTGATCATCGGAATGTGGAAATGGGAGAGTAGTAGTGTGAATGACTAGAGAGAAAGTAACAAGGGTGAACCTTGTACTTTTATTGTTGTTTCGTTTTCTTCGTGAATCTCAGGATGAGATTTCTGTGACTTATTTTAATGTCAATAGTGGATGACATTATTCCGTGTCGTTTTCTTGTAGCGGTTTGTTATCTTGAATATTTAGTTAACCCTTTTCGCGAATCTCGGGACGAGATTCTTTTGAGTTGTATATATTATAACACCCCTACTTTCTCAATGACAATTAAAATTTATGCAACTAAAATTCAATTGAAAATTTTATTTTAAAATCTTCTTTCGTTTGACAAGTTGTATTTTCCAAAATTTGCTTAACTTTCTTTCCTCTACCGAATCGCGGGACGAGATTCTTTTGAGTTGTATATATTGTAGCACCTCGTAATTTTTGTACTTACTGAATTTTTTTATGTTTTTGTGTGATTGTCTTCATTTAGTTTTGGGCATACGTATGAGCTATTTGTTTGTCCATGTGATGTGTAGTTTGTTTATTTAAGAATTAATTTCCTACTTACCTTCCTCTATCGAATCTCGAGACAAGATTCTTTTGATTTGTATATATTGTAATACCCGCCTAATTAAATAAATATATAAAAAAATTTATTTATTAATTGTGGCGTATATTGTAATCTCATTTATATAAGCAAAAGATTTTTGTTTGTCATTACTAAATAAAATAAAGTGTTTGTGTGTATTTAGCAAAAAAATTTTGTAAACCCTAATGTTGATGAGTTGTTACCTATTTGTATTTGGGCTTGGTTTTGGGCTTTCATTAAAATAATGATTATGGTTTTATTTTGTGAATTTAAAGGGCGGGAGTCCTCAGAGTTCAGTGGGGCCGAATAGCCACCCACCATATATATATAAAAAAAATAGAAGAAACAAAACTTTTTCTTCCTCCTTTTGCTTCTCCTTTTCTTTCTTCTTTTCCTTTTTTTTTTTTTTTCTTTTGTTGCATTTCGATGGCGGCGATGGGGAATGGTGTGATGAAGAAGAAGGAAGAGAATAACGTGGATGTGTTTGAGGGTTTTGCTCAGCGAGGGTGGAAGAGAAGGTTGAGTGAGACGGAGATGAATGCGGTGGTAAGGGCTGAGAATGATGGTCTTATGCAAACAGAAGAAGCTCGTCACGAGCTCGCACAGACAATGGGGCACAAATCTTTTGATGAGTTTGCAGTGCACCCTTCAATGTCTAGAATGAAAGCAGACAATGTTCTGTTTGGCTCTGTTGCTTTAGCAATTGTGAAAATGGATCTTTTGCAGCCACAGTCGAGGATGTCATGCTATTGTCGAGAGGTTGAGATGGTGAGTCTTCTTTCATTCTCTATATGAGTTCCTTTTTTTTTTTTTTTTGAAATACCCATATCTTTGTTTGTTGATTTGGTGTGTTTGATGGCTTACTAGCGAATTAGGGTGTTTAGGGGTTTGATGTTGTGATTGGTATTGTCATCTTAGGGAGGTTGGATGGATTAAAATTGGGGTTTTTGGGTTCATTTGAAAATGCTGTTTTGTTTCTTCTCTGGGTTCATTTGAAAATGCTGTTTGAAATTTGGGATATTTCCAATTAAAAATCCGTGTGTTTGGGGAGTTTTGATCTTGGGGTTGATTTTATTTACTGATGGGAACTCTGTTGAATCAATAGCAGGGTTTCCTTTTCAATGATTGATTGGGTAATTGAGTTAGTAAGCTTTCAACTTCTTGTTATGTTCTACTGCATGCTATCTATACATTTATGGGATCTGTTAGGTTCTTTCAATTTTCAGCAATTGCTAATTCAGTTCCAGTAATTGTGTGCAAAGCAATCAGATAGATTCCACTTGTAATTAAGAACGGGCATTGTAGTCTATGATTGATTGTTTTCTAAATTTGTGTTCAGTCAAATAATTAGTGTACGACTAGTGCGATAGTAGCCAACGCAATCTAGGACGTTGCGCTGGTTATCTAAGATATGCTTGAGGGACATTGTGTGAGTTTTCTTTTGCCCCTTTCAGTATTTTATTTATACGCTCTCTCAGTTTGATCTTTGTGTTTTTGGTGTTTGTTTATGATGTTTAAGCAATGTATTATTTTCTATTTTTAGCACTTATTGCTTGGAGGTGTAACAACTCTAGGATAGATTTTGCATTTGTGCTTGTAGCTTTACTTTTTTTTGTATTTGAGATGTGTGCATATCCTCTTTAAGTTATCCCTCTCCCTCATTTGAATCTACACAGTTTTTGCAGCTTCTAACTCCTTGTGTGTGTTATTTATACTTGACAAGGTGTCCTGTTGGATTTGAGTCTGTAGTCCCACAACCTGGAGACTGCCGTTAGGATTAGTTGCCTCAATTGTTTCATCCGTAAATATTTGTTTGGATTAGTTGTCACCCCACCTAAAGCCTGTGACAGTATCCTTAGGAGTTGTGTTACCTGTAACTTATCTCCAATTCAGACAAGATCAAACCTTGTTCGACTCTTTATTTTGAGCAGTTTGTCATCATATGTTCTGTAGTTGCCTTGTAACCTGAATTTTTCCCTCTCTAATGGTTTTATTTTAGCTCACTTAACACCATCTGAAAGAGTTTCCTCCATAGTTTTCAACTAGTTAATGCAGACAAGGAGATAAGTTTAGTGGACTCATTTTATTTCTGGTATTTCATTATTATGTTTAATGGTGGTTGTATCATTAGTTAGTGTAATTTGAATTCTTTCATCTGTATTGCTACCTTAGTTGCCTTCTTACACCATGTGTAAGAGGTTACCTCAGGTGTGGTCTAATTGTTTGGTTATATATATCTTCAATTCAAGCATTAGGTTGAAACTTTATTTTCGGCATTCGGGAGTTCATCAGTTGATTGTAGTGGTGGTTGTATTTGTAACATGAATAGCCTGGTTAATGTTGAATAGAGGAGTGTAATACAGAAAGTGTAATCTAATTATGGTAGAGACATTGTTGGTAGAAACTTCGTTAGTTCCTTGGTGCTAGCTTTTGTGTTGAGTTGTTGATGGTTCCTTGGTGTTTAGCTGAAGCAGTTTATGAAATTACGTAGTACGGTGTAGTACATGAAAGATAGGTTTGGACCTACTATTTAATGGGTGACCACTAAAGTTTTTCCTAAATCGCAATCACTTGGTTGGTTGATAACTTGATAAAAACACAACCATCAGTTGGGTAGTATTTTTCTGCATTGAGAATAATTAAGCAAGGGTATAACACCTCGTATTTTTAATAAGTATTAAATTCATTTGTTTGTACAGTTTAGAGTGTGACATGCTTACTTGGCAAATGTGTCAAATATTACTTATTCCCCAAAAAAATGGTGGATACTGTGGTTGATTTACTTATGGTTGACAAAGTGTCTCCATAAAAGAGTTTTGAGTTTTAGTTGATATTTTTTATGCTCTTTTCCACAACTCTGAAAAAAAAATGTGAAAAGAAAAGAAATTTTTGTATACAGATTTGCTTGTATACATGTGATATTATTATGGTATGCAGACTTGGTTGCATATCGATGCACCGTTCCATATGAGTTCAGTTGTACGTGTAGATTTAGGAAGAATACTTGCCATGGCTTGAACTTCGGGTGAGATGACATGTTCCTCGATGTGGCACTGCACTTGGAACATGTTCGCTCCGAGTGGTTTCGAAGGCAAGGGAGGCACACTTGGGTGAGGTGTGTTCGGCACAAGGAGGATGGTGCGATTGTGGAAAAGAAGTGATATTTCTTTTTTTTTGGTGTATGTGCATGATTACCTTAAAGGAAGAAACTAAATGCTCATTCGACCATTGAATGAGAACTACATGTCTTCCTAAAGGTAGAAAATGTGTTTTGTTAATATTTCAATAATAATCTAATATAATTATGAAATGTATTGTTGTTGCATTTACGAGGATTGATAACTCATAAATTTTATTTATTAGTAATAAATAATGCATATTTATTTATTAGGATGATAACACCTTTGCCTCATGGAGGAACTACCAGGTGGTTGTTTATTGTTTTGTTTATTTTGATGTCATGCGCGGATTTATTGATTTTGGGATGAAGATTTTTCACACCAGCTTTATTGCTGACCCAAGTGAGTTTTTGCTTCTTGGGTACATTCCTTTTGGAATGTAGCTGATTAGCCTTTCAGGTTTAGAGATTTTGAGCTGCGTACTGGAGTTCCGCTAGTGAGCTAGCAACGTCAGAGTTTCACTGGGTTAGATTTTTATTTGTTTCAGATGTTTAGTTGTTGCTGCTATTTGTTTCTGTTGTTATTGAATTCTCACGTCCTGAGTTTTGGGGGATACGGATAATCCTACGTGGATTTTAGGATTTTCGTTTCCTTCGAAAATCTGGGCGTGACATTACCGCTCCGCCTCGCCCCAATTTGAGGCACCCCTTTGCTAAATAGCCTCGAGGCGCGCCTAGGTGTCCGCCTTAACAATAATGGTTTAGATTTAGGAATAAGTATTTGATTCTGATTTAAATTTCTCAAATAAGTTTGACAAAAGAGATACTAGGAGTTTTATGCCAAGCGCTCTCCACAATATATTCACCCAATCTCCTTGTTTGCTAATTCATAGCTTAGCAGTAAGCTTGGTTCTTGGCATATCCAATGCCTGATTCATTCATCTTTTCAACACTGTTTATCATTTTGTCAATCTTAGTTCTCCACCATGCAAGTGCCACATGTTATTGCCTGTAAAATTACAAGTAGATGGAGGAGAAACAAACTACATTGGATTCTTGTTTGTTTAAAGATATCAAATACGCAGGTTTCTTGTTTGTTTCTTCAATCCAAAGTCCAAGCTTGCAGAACGACGGATGGAAATATTTAGTTAATATCAAGAACTTTTGTTACTATCTTTCAAATAGGTTTTGGTAAGGTCCGACTAATGTAGCTACAAATAAATAAGCAAAGAATAAAATGGTGTTGAAAAATTATTATTATGGGATATTTGGATTTTCTCCTCATCTTCTTTCTTTACTTTATGATTGTCACGACCTGTTTTTAGGAGTTCACTGGATTCCAGCTCGTGAATAAACTCTAGGACGTACCTGCATGAACCAAATCAGTAAGATCAGTAAAGTTTTTATTTCAGTTTTTTTTTCTACTATGTTTCTAGTTTTTGTTTTTGTAACTAGTAGTTCTTTATTTGGTAATTGCTTGGTAAATAATTAATTATGCAGCTTTAAGTACTTGAGATGGACGCCAAACCAAACAAAGATATTGTATGGCGATATGGTCGATTAGAAAACCCACTCAACAGAAACAACATTGTTTGTGCATTCTGTGAGAAGGTTATAAAGGGTGAAATATATAGGCACAAACAACATTTGGCTCATGTGGGGCACAATGTAGCTAAGTGTCCAAAAGTTGCAGATGAAGTGAAAGAGTTGGTGCGAAATTATATGTTGTTGCGGGTTTAACCAGCCTAAATTAACAGGCTAATTTGACCCACTTGTAATAACCACAAGTGCACGGTGTCTAACTGGTAGACAGCGACAAGTACGGGTCGATCCCACGAGGAAAGTGGATGCAATTAAATTTAATAATTTAATTAAACTAATTTGGAGAAAAATGGGGTTACAGTGTTTTTAAAACTAAACCAAAAATAAGGAAAGATGGATGTGATGGATTTTGTGGGGTTTGGACTCACCGATGAGTTAGCAAATATATTTAAATCTAAATTACTGAAATTATAAACGAGAAGCTTTAGGAATGATGATCCCTTGCTTACACCGAAGATGTGATCATTAAAATCCAATTCCAATCATATCAAGTTTCTGTCAAACATGAACAATTTATCTCAAGCAAATAAACTCTTACCAAGCATTAAATGTCTTTTTAGGGCACACTTAATCAAATTTCAAGTTCAATATTTATTAGCACATGCTTTGAATATTGATAAAATGTGAATCTAACTACCAAACATATCAAGTTTTAATAGAACATGAAAGGTGAAAGCAATTTATCAAATTTCTGAAATAAAATTGTAATTAACAATTAAGCATTTAAGTCAGTAAAATAAATTATACTACCCTTTTGGTTTGTCGCCGCCTCGGTGCGGGGTCTAGAAGATCATGGTGGCGGTGGTCACAGCGTCAATGGAGGTGGAAGTCATCTCTGCACGGACGCGAATCCCGAGAAATTGTTGCAAGTGTACTGTGGTGGCTCTTACGGAAATCGGGGGTGCCAATAGCAAAATTGTTTGAAAAACAGATGTTTCCCGCCAGAACAGTCGTGTGTTCCTCTAGTCTTCGTCTCCAGGGAGCCAGGCTCCTCGCGAGATCTTTCTTCTTCCGAACGGCTTTGGTACCTGCAAGAAGATAGAGAAAGGTTGAGAAAACCACGAGAGAGAAAAATACGCGAAGGAGGAAGAGGAACAGGGTCGGTGAAACAGGGAGGCACTCCCTGTTTCTACTATTGTTTACGAGCTTTGTTCCTCCGACAAGCTCCGGTCCTTGCAAGAGAGAGAGAGGGCCGAGAGAAGGATGAACAGAGAAAGAGACCGAAGAGGGTGAGAATGGAGGAGGGAGACAGGGCGGTTGAGCTCTGTCACGCGGTGGAACAGGGCGGTGGCTGAGAAAGAGGGAAGCAGGAAGGAGGAGGTGGAGAAGAAAGGACATGGGGTCGTGCTCCGGTGGTGGTGAGGGCTGTGTGGCGTGATGGAACAGGGAGAGGGAGGGGAAAGTGACGAGAAAACAGGGAGATGCTCCCTGTTTTGTTGCGCGAGGACTGTGATGGTGGTGCTCGGTGGTTGGATGTTGGACGGTGGCAACGTGAAGAATGATGGTCTGGACAGAGAGGGAGTGAGAGATGGATGGTGATGAGATGGGTGTGATGAAAATCACTTTTGTGAAGGAATGATGATTTGTTTTTGGCTATTGAGGCTTGATTCCCTTCTCCTCCTTCCCTTTCACATTCATTTTCTATTGTATTTATAGATAATGAACAAAATGAATAGAGATGAGATTAAATGATGATTCATGGAGTGAATGAAGGTAAAATCAAATCTGAATATGGGATAAATGGGAGAATATTATTTGGGTTTGAGTTTATGGGCTTGGTTTTGAGTTTAGGTTACTGGCTTAGGCTATTTTCACCTCCACTTTCTCTAAAGTCACCGTCTGAGATTTGTTCATTACATTTTCTCTGATTTCTTCATTACAGCTCCACATTCTACAAATACACAAAAATTAAATAATTAATCTAAAATAAGATAAAACAAGGATTAACAAAAAATATAACAAGAGGTAATAATGTTATAATTATGTGATTATCAAATACCCCTAACCCTATATTTTGCTAGTCATCGAGCAAAACAAAGAAGAAAACCGAAAAAAAAATATCCTAACTCACTTTCGTAGGCATCGTCGATTGCACTTACCTTTGAAAACTTACAACAAGGCTTTGAACCCCTAGATTACCTCTAGGGGATGAGTTATAGTCTCGTGAGGGTTTCTAGAAAATGTTACCCATAAACATTACTGACTCAACAAAACTTGGTCAAACAGTGTTCATTTTAAAACTTCAAGAAATGCAAGAAACCAACAGTGTCATTTGTGTATCAACAAATCTCCAAATAATTTAATATTCTCCAAAGGTTAGAAAAAAATTCACAATCATCCTCAACTCAATGTGTGTGTGTGGATAGCATTATTAACATAACTTTTCATTTCAGAGTAAAACAATGACTAAATCTCCTGTAGAAAGTTTGTTTTGACTTCAAACCTCTCATGTCACTCACAATAAAGCACTCAGAGATTTGGTATTTCACTCAGTTTATATGTGAGGAAAGAGTAAATAATGGAAAACAATCATCTCACATATAGTATTATGAAGAATGGACTTTCCAAGAATGGAATGAACATGATCTCATGGACAGGAATATCAATTGCTTTTGGGAATGTTGAATCAGACACCATAGGTCTTAGTTATTAAATCTCCATATCTACGGAACAAACCTTTACCTAAGATCAACTAGGACTTTGTTGGGTTGTAACGGGGCTTGGGTAATGGTTAATAAGGAATATCAAAGGATTCTAACAAAAAATTCTAGGAATGTATACACCCATTCACGAACAATTAAGGCTGTCAAGAATAAACCAATGTTGTGCATCATCAATTTTTTCTTCATCCTCACATTTTTATCCTCATTGAAGAATCATTTTATTTTTTCACGTAGAGGATTTATGAAATATCTCATATTTTGCTCTTTAATGCCCTTTTTACACCAAGTATATTCATCCATACACATTCCTAGAAAAGTTGGGTAAAGGTTAATGGGTTAACAAATAAAAGTTATTCTAAGGCTAAAAAGACTACAAAAAGGTTGATGTTATGGGTAAGTTAAAAGGCTAGTTAAAGGTCTAAAGAAAGAAAAGGAAAAAAATGCCTAGATCATTTCCTAAGTTCGGGTCAGTATTATGATATCTCAATTGAAAAAGCCAAGAAGTTCTAGTGCAATAATTCAATTTTGTTGTCATTTCCAAAGCAATTGATCAGAAAAATGAGAATAATGAGATCATTAACAAGATAATACGGACTCAAGAAAAATCAGAGTTTATGTATAACCCTCGAAAAAATAGAAAGGTTCAAAATTTTAAGGGTTAAGTCTCAACTATTATTCTAAGGTTCTTTAGTATATACTTCACTCATCAACTTCAAGTTATGCTAACATGGCTCATGGTGCAAAGATAATCGAGTTGAAAAACCTTATAAACTAGATCTAACTTAAGGATCATGCTAAACTTTCAATCTTTATCAATATATCAATATGTCAAGTTGGCTTGCATTTTCTTGAGCATAAAACATTTAAAATCCATTTTCATAATCGCAAAAGACCAAGTTTTATTTTTTTATTTTAAGAATAAGAAAAGAAAACACTACGAAATATTCACCGACTCATGAACCCTACCCCCAAACCTAATCCAAACATTGTCCTCAATGTTTAACAAAGTAATTTTGACAAATGAATGAAATAAGTATATGAGAGGAGGTTAGAACAGTATTACCGTGATGAGGATTTAACTAACCTAAATTAATAGGTTAATTTAACCCACTTGTAATAACCGCAAGTGCACGGTGCCTAACTGGTAGACAACGGCAAGTACGGGTCGATCCCACGAAGAAGGTGGATGCAATTGAATTTTAGAATTTAATTAAACTAATTTATAGGAAATGGGGTTACAACATTTTTAAATCTAAACTAAAAATAAATTAAAAATAAGAAAACTAAAATAAGAGATAGATGAAATGGGTTTTTGTGGCTTGGACTCACCAATGAGTTAGTAAAATTATTGAAATCTAAATTACTGAATTTAAAAACGAGAAGTGTTAGGGATGAGAATCCCTTGCTTACACCGAATATGTGATCGTTAAAATCCAATTAAACTTATACCATGTTTCTATCAAACATTAACAAATTATTTCAAGCAAATACGCTCTTACAAAGTATTAAGTGTCTTTTTAGGGCACACTTAATTAAAGCTTAAGCTTAATATTTTTAGCACATGCTTTGAATATTGATAAAGGGTAATTCTAACTACCAAACATATCAAGTTTAATTTCTCGAACATGCAAGGTGAAAGCAAATTATCAAAAATTCAGAAATAACTTGTAATTAACAATTAAGCACACAATTCAGTAAAATAAATCAAAATAACTTATACAACCCATTTAGTTTATCACAAGCTCGATGTGGTGGCACTCAGCAGATCAGCAAGTGGTTGTGCATGAATCTCGAGGAAATTGTCCCCAAACGCTCTGTGGTGGTACAGAGCAAACCCGGGGGTGTGAATAGCCAAATAACTGAATTTGACTGATTCCCGCCTCTGCTACAGTAGCCGCTCGCTCCGGTCGTCTTCTCCAGCGCGACAGCGGTTCTCGCGGTGATTTTCTTCGCTCCTCGCGACCGTCCTCGAATCCAAATTGCTTCTAGAACTTGCAAAAGACGAACAAATGTGAGGAAACACCAAATAAAACAGCAAAAAAAACAAAGAGAAATCGGGAAGAATACTCCCCTGTTTTCGCTGTCGCGGTGGTCTGTGCCGCCTGTTGAAGCGTCGCTTGCGAGGATGGTCGTGAGAGAAAGATGCGGGAAGGAGCTCGAGATGAAGAGAGGCCGAGAGAGGAGGAGAACAGGCTCTGTCGCGAGGCGAAACAGAGTCGCGGTGCGGCTCTGTTTCGCGACGTGGTTGCGGTGGTTCTGTCGCGGCTTTTCGTGGTCTATTGTGGTGGTGGGACTCGTGCGGAGATGGTGGCGGTTGTGTGGACAGGGGAGAGGAGCAGAGAGTGGTGGTGGAGTGAAAATTGGACGTGAAACAGGGTTGTCGCACCCCTGTTTCACGGTGGCGGTTGCGGAGCTCGGTGGTGGCGATGGCGAGGTGACTATGGTGGCGAGGGGACTGTGTGCTGAGTGAGTGGAGTGAGTGAGAGATGGATGAGTGGTGAGGGTGATTGTGAATCACCTTTGAGAGAGGAGCTCCTTTGAGGGAATCTCCATTGAGGAAGAGGTTTTGATTTCTAATTCTCTTCTTTTCCCTTCTCTTCCTCCCCCCCTCTTCTCACCCTATTCTCCTCTATTTATAGAAAATAATAGGGATGAAATGAGGGAATGATTCATCAATGAGGGTAGGAGAAGGATTGGGCTTAGGTTTGGGTTTAGGGTATGGATTGGGTTTAGGTTATCAATTAGGTTTCGGGTGTAGGTTTGTAGATTTTAGGTTAAGAACAAGGTGTTGGGTTTAGGTTTGTGGATTTTAGGTTATGAGCTAGGTGTTGGGTTTAGGTTTGTGGATTTTAGGTTATGAGCTAGGTGTTGGGTTTAGGTTTGTGACTTGTTTTATACCACCATTGAAATCGACTAATTGTTGTTTGTGACTTCTTTAATATGGATTCATCGTTTACGCTCAAATTCCTGCAAAGACATGAAAACGAAATAATTACTATAAAATATAATAATCGAAACACTAACATGTATAAATTAAGAGATATATTATGTAATAATTATGTGAATCTCAAATACCCCCAAACCTATATTTTGCTAGTCCTCGAGCAAAACAATAAAAAGAAAATCCTAACTCACTTTCGCAGGAATCATCGGTTGCACTTACCTGAAACGTGCAACAAGACTTTAAACCCCTAGATTACCTCTAGTGGACGAGTTATAGTCTCGTGAGGGTTTCCAGAAATGTTACCCACAAACATTACTGATTCAATCAAAACTTGGTCAAATAGTGTTCATTTTAAAACTTCAAGAAATGCAGAAAACCAACAGTGTCATTTTAGTGTATCAACAAATCTCCAAATAATTTAATATTCTCCCAAGGTTAGAAAAAATTCATAATCATCCTCAACTCAATGTGTGTGTGTGGATAGCACTGTCAACATAACTTTTCATTTCAGAGTAAAGCACTGACTAAATCTCCTGTAGAAAGTTTGTTTTGACTTCAAACCTCTCATGTCACTCACAATAAATCACTCAGAGATTTGGTATTTCACTCAGTTTATATGTGAGGAAAAGAGTAAATAATGAAAAACAATCATCTCACATATAGTAATATGAAGAACGGACTTTTCAAGAATGGAATGAACATGATCTCATGGGCAGGAATATCAATTACTTTTGGGAATGTTGAATCAAACACCATAGGTCTTGGTTATTAAATCTCCACATCTATGAAACCAACCTTTACCTAAGATCAACTAGGACTTTGTTGGGTTGTAATGGGGGGGCTTGGTTAATAGTTAATAAGGAATGTCAAAGGATTCTAACAAAAATTTCTAGGAATGTATACACTCATTATACGAACAATTAGGGTTGTCAAGAATAAATCAATGTTGTGCACCATCAATTTGTTTTTCTTCATTTTCACATCTTTATCCTCATTGAAGAATCATTTTTTTTTCTATTTTTATTTTCTTCAACCTTTTTTTTTTTTTTTCATAGAGGATTTATGAAATATCTCATATTTTGCTCTTTCATGCCCTTTTTACACCAAGTATATTCATCCGTACACATTCCCAGAAAAAGTTGAGTAAAGGTTAATGGGTTAACAAATAAAAGTTAATCTAAGACTCAAAAGGCTACAAAAAAGGTTAATGTTATGGGTAAGTTAAAATACTAGTTAATGGTCTAAAGAAGAAGAAAAAAATTCCTAGATCATTTCCTAAGTTCGGGCCAGTATTATGACATCTCAATTGAATAAGTCAAGAAGTTCTAGTGTAATAATTCAATTTTGATGTCATTCCCAAAGCAATTGATCAGAAAAATGAGAATAATGAGATCATCAACGAGATAATACGAACTCAAGAAAAATCAGAGTTTATGTATAACCCTCAGAAAAATAGAAAGGCTCAAAACTTTCAGGGTTAAGTCTCCACTATTATTCTAAGGTTTTCTAGTATATATTTCACTCATCAACTTCAAGTTATGCTAACATGGCTCATGGTGCAAAGATAATCGAGTTGAAAAAATCTTATGAACTAGATCTAACTTAAGGATCATACTAAACTTTCAGTCTTTATCAATATACCAATCTGTCAAGTTGGCTTACATTTTCTTAAAATCCATTTTCATAATCGCAAAAGGCCAAGTTTTCTTGACATAAAAGTTTTTTTTTTTTAAAGAAAAGAAAACACTACGAAAAAAAACGAAAAATTCATCGACTCATGAACCCTACCCCCAAACCTAATCCAAACATTGTCCTCAATGTTTAACAAAGTAATTCTGACAAATGAATGAAGTAAGTACATGAGAGGAGGTTAGAACAGTATTACCACGGTGAAGATTTTACCAATTTCCAAGAAGTCATCCATCAATGAGGCTCATAAACATAAGAATCATGGAGTTTTCATTAGAAATCGATAAAATGCAGACTCGACACTAACAAAGAAAAAGCAAGTTGGAAGTCAAAACTGTTACGGAGCTAACGAGTATGAGTGAAACACAACTAAATAGGGTACTCGAAAATCAATCCAGACTAACAGCAAAGACACACAACTAAAGCTAGGCTGCCTCCTAGGAGCGCTTGGTTTACCGTCATCAGCCCGACAAATATTCTTCCTAAAAAATGGTGTATCAAATAGTGGAGAGGAAGAACATGACAAACACTTAGTCCATGATCGTATATCAACAACCTGAACAGTTGAGGATCAGTCCACCAAAATATAGCAATCACATGGGGCACCAAATACACTAGGACATTCCAAAAGTGACCAGTAGTCATACACAACAGATGATCCTTGCGTGCTCCAAAAAGGGAACATCCTATGTCTGGTTCCAAATCGGATGATTGGATAATTTGCACAACAGGATGGTGAAAACTGAAATCCTCACTACAAGACAAGGGATCGGTGAAAGTAGCCTTAATAAATGGGAATGTGATGCAAGTAGATGAGACGATGGATATAACAGGTGGTACAGGCTCATCACATGAATCATATAGAGATATTGGTCTAGACAACTCATTACCTGAAAATGCATACCTGAGGGTGTCAGGTAATTGTTTAAGATCAAGCACAGGTGGCTCAACTGATGGGGCTAGTTTTGACTCACTGAGTGGAAGAAGCTTCACTTTAGACTTCCATTTATAACTAGGATCCACAATAGGGACTGAGTCAAGCAAATCATTGACTTCCCTAATGGAATCATCAACATCAAAGTCTAAACTAAATTGAGTCAAACAAACCTCTAAACAGTCAAGGGGAGACTCTAAAAAATGTTCACAGTTTGATTCGATGCATGAGTCACTAGGGAGGCATGAGTCAACACGGGAAGGAGATGTTTGTAGTGTCTCAGAATTGACAGGTTCATCAATAAATGAGTCACTAGGGAATTTTTCTGACTCTATCTCAGGAAGTGACTCAACTATCTGACTCACAGTCATCTCAAGTTTCTGGATAGCTTGAGAATTTTGTTGAAAAATAGTTGTCAATTCTGTGATATCATGAGAATTTCGCACAAGTATTTCTCCTGTTTGCTCTATAAAAATTTTCATGATATCCTCTAACTCATTATCAGGAATGAAAGCTTGAGGAGTCTGAGGAGTGTCTAGAGGGCCTTCATGGTACTGACCATGAACCCATGATAAGTCAGAATGATAAGCTAGACCTGGGTAATAATCTAAATATGGATCATACTCAGGTCGTCGCATGTCATAAAATGAATTGACTTGCTCGTAAAAATAGGTTGGATAATCCCTTGTGTTCATTTTTTTTTGAATGCACTAACTCCAAAAATATACACAGGCTCACATGCAATCAGCAACCAATAAATGCACAAGAAACATGCCTCCCTAAGCAATCAACGTTTTTAAGATCAATTATCTTTTTATCTTTGGGGGACAATTATTTCTTATGTAATCTTTATGACACAGCAATGGGTGCTACACGTTGATCCTAAGAGTGTACACTTTACACCGCAAAGTTCAAAATCAGTAGGCTAGAGTTTTGTTTCAAAGAAACCAGATTATCGCACAAGAGAATGAGGTCACAATGGTCCAATTAAGTACTTCCTTGTGCTACCGCTCTGTAAGCCAATAGATGTGAGAATGATGTGATGTTAAATGCACACTTGAGGCTTGTGTTCCTAACCAAAAACTGTTGGTTACACCAATTCTTCTTGTGGATCGTAGCTTACTTATGACTCGGCGTACCGGGTGAATTACCCTTGTGGCAGTGGCCTCTCAGAGTTCATTGAATGATTAAACCCATTGTCACTTTTAGCTTTGGTCAACACAAAAATTATTGGATTCACCTTGGTCTTGGTTGTCCTATGAACACCGTACCTAAAAGATGTTCTATCTAACTTGCTAATTGATTTTAATTATGTTAGGCTATTGGTTGCACACAGCTGGAGTGATGAGGTGGGCATCAAGTCCCACCAGTTTCTATTTATAAGCTGGGTCTGCTTATTATGAATTACTAAAGTTTAGCATCCACAATTACAGAAATTAAACAACCAATCACACAATTTAAAACAATTACACCAAGCACCCTGGTCGCTAATACGTTGCGTGTGATAGAAATACTTACAGTGTGCGTATTCCGTTCTACACAAAAAGTTAGCACAATTCAAAAAAAAAATCCGACTCCTTTTTATCCGTTTCAATCAGCACACAAGCATATGCAATCAAATTACTGGTCTTGGTCTTAGAAGTCGGATTTCTAAATCACAAGAAATTATTGGGTACAATTAAAATTGTTTCCCTAAAATTTCTTATGACTTAGAAAATTTTGGGTTTTTTTTTTTTTTTTAGTAATTAAACAAAATGAAAAATAGTAAAGTTCTCAAAAATTATTACACCACACACTCGTAAAACGAGGTGAAAATAAAATTAAAACTCTCCTCAGAAAAATAAAAATAAAATGTGCTTTATGTTTTTGCAGGATCGTCCAATTTCCTCGAGAAGCGTGTAATCTGCAAAATCAAACACAAAATGAGTGTAAAAATAAAAAAATAAAAATAAAAATAAATTTTTTTGTTTTTTTTTATTTTAAATTTTTAAATTTTTTTGTTTTTTTTATAATTAGTGAAAATAAATCTTCAATTCAATTACAATGCTACCTTCCCCGGCAACGACACAAAAAACTTGATGAGGATTTAACTAACCTAAATTAATAGGTTAATTTAACCCACTTGTAATAACCGCAAGTGCACGGTACCTAACTGGTAGACAACGGCAAGTACGGGTCGATCCCACGAAGAAGGTGGATGCAATTGAATTTTAGAATTTAATTAAACTAATTTATAGGAAATGGGGTTACAACATTTTTAAATCGAAACTAAAAAAAATTAAAAATAAGAAAACTAAAATAAGAGATAGATGAAATGGGTTTTTGTGGCTTGGACTCACCAATGAGTTAGTAAAATTATTGAAATCTAAATTACTGAATTTAAAAACGAGAAGCGTTAGGGATGAGAATCCCTTGCTTACACCGAATATGTGATCGTTAAAATCCAATTAAACTTATACCATGTTTCTATCAAACATTAACAAATTATTTCAAGCAAATACGCTCTTACAAAGTATTAAGTGTCTTTTTAGGGCACACTTAATCAAAGCTTAAGCTTAATATTTTTAGCACATGCTTTGAATATTGATAAAGGGTAATTCTAACTACCAAACATATCAAGTTTAATTTCTCGAACATGCAAGGTGAAAGCAAATTATCAAAAATTCAGAAATAACTTGTAATTAACAATTAAGCACACAATTCAGTAAAATAAATCAAAATAACTTATACAACCCATTTAGTTTATCACAAGCTCGATGTTGTGGCACTCAGCAGATCAGCAAGTGGTTGTGCACGAATCCCGAGGAAATTGTCCCCCAACGCTCTGTGGTGGTACAGAGCAAAATCGGGGGTGTGAATAGCCAAATAACTGAATTTGACCGATTCCCGCCTCTGCTACAGTGACGCTACAGTAGCCGCTCGCTCCGGTCGTCTTCTCCAGCGTGACAGCGGCTCTCGCGGGAGAGGAGCAGAGAGTGGTGGTGGAGTGAAAATTGGACGTGAAACAGGGTTGTCACACCCCTGTTTCACGGTGGCGGTTGCGGAGCTCGGTGGTGGCGATGGCGAGGTGACTGTGGTGCGAGGGGACTGTGTGCTGAGTGAGTGGAGTGAGTGAGAGATGGATGAGTGGTGAGGGTGATTGTGAATCACCTTTGAGAGAGGAGCTCCTTTGAGGGAATCTCCATTGAGGAAGAGGTTTTGATTTCTAATTCTCTTTTTTTCCCTTATCTTCCTCCCCCCTCTTCTCACCCTATTCTCCTCTATTTATAGAAAATAATAGGGATGAAATGAGGGAATGATTCATCAATGAGGGTAGGAGAAGGATTGGGCTTAGGTTTGGGTTTAGGGTATGGATTGGGTTTAGGTTATCAATTAGGTTTCGGGTGTAGGTTTGTAGATTTTAGGTTAAGAACTAGGTGTTGGGTTTAGGTTTGTGGATTTTAGGTTATGAGCTAGGTGTTGGGTTTAGGTTTGTGACTTGTTTTATACCACCATTGAAATCGACTAATTGTTGTTTGTGACTTCTTTAATATGGATTCATCGTTTACGCTCAAATTCCTGCAAAGACATGAAAACGAAATAATTACTATAAAATATAATAATCGAAACACTAACATGTATAAATTAAGGGATATATTATGTAATAATTATGTGAATATCATACCGCGGTGAAGATTTTACCAATTCTCACAAGTAATCCACTGATGAGAGTTCAGAGACAAAAGAATTGTGAATTAGTTAATAGAGATAGATAAAATACACACTCAACATGCACCTTTACAACAAAAGTTGGGTTGCCTCCCAGTAGTGCTTGGTTTAACGTCATCAACCCGACAAATATTCTTCCTAAAAAATGGTGTAACGAAAAGTGGAGAGGAAGAACATGACAAACACTTAGTCCATGGTCGTATATCAACAACCTTAACAGTTGAGGATCAGTCCACCCAAATATAACAATCACATGGGGCACCAAATACACTAGGAAATCCCAAAGTGACCAGTAGTCATACACAACAGAGGATTCTTGCGTGCTCCAAAAAGGGAACATCCTAGGTCGGGTTCCAAATCAGAAGATTGAATAATTTTTACAACAGGATGGTGAAAACTAAAATCCTCACTACAGAACAAGGGATCGGTGAAAACAGCCTCAGTAAATGAGAATGTGATGCAAGTAGATGAGACGATGAATATATCAGGTGGTACAGGCTTATCACATGAATCACATAGAGATATTTGTCTAGACAACTCAATGACACCCATATCAGGCATTTATACCTGATTTTCAACCAGTTTTTCATTTTTAAGGGTAGTAATGCATTGGAAATCTTCATCATCTGGCTCAGATGTGCCACTAATTTCAAATTGACCCTTTTGATTAAAAATAGGTTGATTAGGGAATTTTTCTGACTCTATCTCAGGAAGTGACTCAGCTATCTGACTCACAGTCATCTCAAGTTTTCGGATAGCTTGGGAGTTTTGTTGAGAAATAACTGTCAATTCTGTAATATCCTGAAAATTTTGCTCAAGCATTTCTCCTGTTCGCTCTATAAAAAGGTTCAACGTATCCTCTAACCTTGATGTGTTGGATGGAGGAACAACTTGATGAAATTGAGACTCATTATCAGGAATGAAAGCTTGAGGAGTCTGAGGAGTGTCTAGAGGGCCTTCATGGTACTGACCATGAGCCCATGAGATGTCAGGATGATAGGCTAAACCTGGGTTGTAATAATCTAAATATGGATCATAATCAGTTGATCGCATGTCATAAAATGAATTGACTTGCTCGGAAAATAGGCTGGATAATCCCTTGTGTTAATTTTTATTTTTTAATTTTTTAAAATTTTAAATTAGTGAAAATAAATCTTAAATTCAATTACACCGCTACATTCCCCGACAACGGCACCAAAAGCTTGTTGCGGGTTTAACCGACCTAAATAAATAGGCTAATTTCCACTTGTAATAACCGCAAGTGCACGGTGTCTAACTGGTAGACAACGGCAAGTACGGATCAATCCCACGAGGAAAGTTGATGCAATCGAATTTAATAATTTAATCAAACTAATTTGGAAACAAATGGGGTTACAGTGTTTTTAAAACTAAACTAAAAATAAATTAAAAATAATAAAAATAAAATAAAAGGAAAAGATGGATGTGATGGATTTTGTGGGGTTTGGACTCACCGATGAGTTAACAAATATATTTAAATCTAAATTAATGAAAATATAAACGAGAAGCTTTAGGGATGAGGATCCCTTGCTTACACCGAAGATGTGATCATTAAAATCCAATTCCAATCATATCAAGTTTCTGTCAAACATGAACAATTTATCTCAAGCAAATAAACTCTTACCAAACATTAAGTGTCTTTTTAGGGCACAAATTTCAAGCTCAATATTTGTTAGCACCTGCTTTGAATATTGATAAAATGTGAATCTAACTACCAAATATATCAAGTTTTAATCGAACATGAAAGGTGAATGCAATTTATCAAATTTCTGAAATAAAATTGTAATTAACAATTAATCATTTAAGTCGTTAAAATAAATTATACAACCCTTTTGGTTTGTCGCCACCTCGGTGCAGGGTCTAGAAGATCATGGCGGCGGTGGTCACAACATCAATGGAGGTGGAAGTCATCTCTGCACAGACGCAAATCCCGAGAAATTGTTGCAAGTGTATTGTGGTGGCTCTTACAGAAATTGGGGGTGCCAATAGTGAAATTGTTTGAAAAACAATTGTTTCCCGCTAGAGCAGTCGCGCGTTCCTCTGGTTTTTGTCCCTCTCTATCACGTGGTGGAACAGGACGGTGGCTGAGAAAGAGGAAAGGAGGAGGTGGAGAAGAGAGGACAGCGGGTCGTGCTCCGGTGGTGGTGATGGCTGTGTGGCGTGATGGAACAGGGAGAGGGAGGGGAACGTGACGAGAAAACAGGGAGATGCTCCCTGTTTTGTTGCGCGAGGACTGTGATGGTGGATGATGGTAGTGCTCGGTGGTTGGCTGCTGGACGGTGGTGAGGTGAAGACTGATGGTCTAGACAGAGAGGGAGTGAGAGATGGATGGTGATGAGATGGGTGTGATGAAAATCACTTTGTGAAGGAAGAATGATTTGTTTTTGGCTATTGAGGCTTGATTATCTTCTCCTCTTTCCCTTTCACATTCATTTTCTATTATATTTATAGATAATGAACAAAATGAATAGAGTTGAGATAAATGGATGATTCATGAAGTGAATCAAGGTAAAATCAAAACTAAATATGAGATAAATGGGAGAATATTTTTTGGGTTTGAGTTTATGGGCTTGGTTTTGAGTTTAGGTTACGGGCTTAGGCTATTTTCACCTCCACTTCCTCTGAAGTCACCGTCTGAGATTTGTTCATTGCATTTTTCTCTGATTTCTTCATTACAGCTCCACATTCTACAAAAACACAAAAATTTAATAATTAATCTAAAATAAGAAAAAAAATAAGGATTAACAAAAATATAATAAGATGTAACAATGTTATAAATATGTGATTATCATATGCAAGAATAAAAAACATAACTTCATATAGGGATTCGTCATCTAATGAGTTGTATTTGGATGATGATGATACTATAAGAGACTCCGATGAGTTTGGGACTGAGATCAGTTATGGAAAAAGTCTCAGCACTCCTTCTACAAATTCTAATTCTGCCTAATCACGAAGAAGAGGTGCTATTGAGTCATTTTTTAGAAAAGAATAGGCTGTGAGTACACAAAGAAAAAGAAAACTTAAGCAAACTACAATCGATGACAGAGTTAAGAAAGATAAAAGAGAGGAAACATGTAAATACATTGCTCGGTGGTTTTATCAAGCTGACATTCCATTTAATACTGCTCACCTCCCTAGTTTTCAAAAAACGATTGAAGAAATTGGAGAGTTTGGGAAGGGTATGAAAGCTCCAAGCTACCATGAGTTGAGGGTGCCACTCTTAAAAAAAGAAATTGGTTATACTGAAATTTTTTTGAAAAGCCATAAAGCGGAATGGGTTAAATCTGGATGTTCGATAATGTTAGATGGCTGGACGGATAGAAAAGATAGGACTTTAATCAATTTCTTGGTGAATTCTCCTCAAGGGTCAGTCTTCATGGAGTCAATTGTCGTCTCATCACATTCCAAGACTTGAGATAGATTGTTTAAGCTACTTGATGGATTTGTAGAAAAGGTTGGAGAAAAGAATTTTGTACAAGTCATAACTGACAATGTATCAGCATATGTGCTTGCAGGTTAGTGACAAAAGATTTATAATATATAATTTTATGTGTTGCATATTTGTGTTTATTATATTATAAATCTAAATAATATGTAACAATTAACATTCAAAATTCAACAGGTAAAATGTTGGAGGCCAAGCGCCCAAATTTGTTTTGGACGCTTTGTGCTGCGCATTGCATTGATCTAATGCTAGAGGATATTGGGATGATGCCAAAGATGTACAAGTTGATCAAGAGGGCAGTTTCATTGAGTGGTTATATCTACAACCACAGTGGTGTTCTAAATTTGATGTGACAATTCACAAAGCAAAGAGAGTTGCTTAGGCCTGCAAAAACTAGATTTGCCACATCATTTCTCACTTTACAAAGCTTGTATAAACATCGGCAGACCTTGAGGCACATGTTCAATGATGAGAAATGGAGTTCAAGTAAATGGAAAGGTGGCAGAAACCACAGTCTTGACACCTCCATTTTGGAATGGAATCACCTACCCTCTCAAGATAACATCCCCCTTGGTTCGTATGCTCAAATTGGTGGATGGTGAGAAAAGACCAGCTATGGGGTATATATATGAGGCTATTGATAAGGCTAAGGAATCCATTAAGGCTTCATTTAATTACAATGACGATAAATATAAAGAAGTATTGGAGATTATTGATAGAAGGTGTTATATTCAACTCAATCGTCCTCTTTATGCTGCTGGTTACTTCCATAGTACTTTTATTCTGATCTATCCATTCAAGGAAATGCAAATGTGATGAAGGATTTTTATGCTTCTGTTAAGAGACTTTTACCAAATGAAAGAGACCAAGACAAGATTAGTGTTGCATTGTCTTATTATAAGGTTGCCCAAGGCTTATTTGGGGATGAAATGACAATGCGGCAAAGGAAAATCTTATCACCAGGTATGTTTATGTCTATTTAATTTATGTTAGTCATAAACTAAACCTTCTATAGTATATAGATGATTTATAATATAATACAACTGAGTGGTGGAATTCATGGGGGCAAGAGGCTCCAACTTTGCGGCAACTAGCTATTCGCATTCTTAGTTTAACATGCAATGCAAGTGGATGTGAATGCAATTGGAGTATATTTGAGCACATGAGTAATGAGTATATCGTATTATAATATGGTTAATATTAATTGGTTTTTTTTATATATATACTGTGCTTATATCTATATTATTTTGCATAACATTCAGATCCATTCAAAAAAGAGGAATAGATTGGAGCAAAAGTGTCTGAATGATTTGGTTTTCATCAAGTACAATCAAAGGCTTAAGAATCGCTAGCTATGCCTATCGTGATACGATTGATCCTATTTTCTTGTCTTACATTGATGATTGCAATGAGTGGTTAGTTGGGAAGATGCAGGAGGAAATAAATGCAGAGGATGAATTGGTATTTCCCAATGATACCTTGACGTGAGGTCAATATGCAGAAGCTGTTGGAGTTGGTGAATGATCATCACAACCACGTAGAAATTCTAAAAGTAGTACAACTCCTACAACCTACTCAAGAAGAGGTTTTACATCAGCACCTGCATCTACGTCTACGCCATTGCGATTGTTGGATTTAGAGGAAGACATGGCTGATTTTGAAGATGATGAAAATTTTGAAGTGGATGTTGAAGGAATTGTAGAAAATGAAGATAAGGAATTGGGTATTGAAGAGGAAGAATAGTGACTTAATGAGTAATGAGAAGTTGGCGCGTTTGTGACTTTGTGAACTAGTTTACATTATGCTTTGATGTTTTTCTTGTTTGTTTCTTTTTAGTGATTTTGTGAATGTTGGCATGTTAAGTGTACACTTATGTAGTGCATCTTTTTCTATGCTATGCAAATTCATTATGTTTCCATTTCAATTCTATATAGTTGTATGACTTTTTGTACGCATTGGCTTATTTATCAAAATGATGATGAATATTGCTTATCTAAATATGTTTCAATTTATTATAATAAAAAATCTTTAAAAAATGATACAGACCGCCTCAGTGAAGTGAGGCGTCTGCTTCGCCTCTGAGGTGTTTTTAGGCTCGTTCGCGTCCCCGCCTCCTCGACGCCTTTACTAAAAGATGCACAAATAAAAGCATCGGACGGAACTTTCAGTGAGATGCTATCATACTCAACGTGCTTGAGGTATCTTAAAAGTTCAAGAAGGCTTTAATTATTACATGTTTTGGATCTCATAGGTACACAAGAAGTAGCGGCTGAGGCCTATGATAGTGCTGCCATGCATTAACAAACTTTGACATGAGCAGTGACTGTCTTTGAGTTGTGATATGTGAAGGTTGCTAACTATGAGAAGGAATTTCAGAAGATTTCGACCAAACACACTAATACATGGCCTACATCCGTTAGAGGAATCAAAGCTTGGAATGGCTCGAAGAATAAGGCAATCCAAAGAAAGAGATCGCTTTTTAACTGGCCATCCCGGGGATATATTTCTCCTAGCTATATACTGAAGGTAACAAAGCTGAGATGGGAATGGATTCAAAGGAGATAAAAGGTGTAAAAGCCCTTTAGAAGCTTCCCGTGAACAATGTCAAGAGTTTTCTGTTCCCCACTGTAAGGTTGTTGCCTAAAGATCTTACTTGATGTATTTTATCCCTTCAATGAACAACTGACCACAATGTTATGTAATTACAGGTGGACTGCGATGTGATTAAGATTGACATCCAATGTTTGGTTCAAGGAGATGCTGTCTTGGAGTGTGTACACTTGGACTTGGACCCAAAAAGAGAAATTATGATGTTTCGTGTAATGTTCGGTCCGAAGGTATACCCTTTGTTGTTTATTGCAAAATGTTAGTCATTATACATAAAGTTACTTAGTCAAGTGAGTGGTATTGATATTATGTGGTTAATAGGGAACTCTTTTTAATACTACAGGTATTTGTCTTAAAAGGACTCGTGAATCATCAATCCTGCCGTGACTACTACGTGCTGACTTACGAAGACAAGCTGGATCTACAAGAGTTCATTTATCCGTTGATGCACTGATGAATGGCAATACAGAATTTTATGGCAGTGGTGAAGGTACAAAATTTGAAATATCAATAATAATTTTTTTTATTTTATTTGAGGCTTAATTGGGATTTTGTTTTTCATATCAGATATTCAAAATGAAAGAATGATGAATCATCAAATCCAGTGCAACTTTTTGTAAGCATTTTCTGCACATATCAGGTGGAATTTTATAGAAAAGTGAAAGCATATTTTTTTTCACATAGCATATTCTGCACAGGTCAGGTGGAAGTTTTGTACGCATCTTCTCCAAAGATGCACAGATCAGGTGGAATTTTATGGTTTGGTAGCGTCCCATGGAACAAAGATCTCGACCTAGGAACTTTCAGTGAGTAGCTATTATACTCAACCGGCTTGAGGTATCTTAAAAGTTCGAGAAGGATTTAATTATTACATTTTGGTTCTCATAGGTACACAAGTAGTGGTTGAGGCCTATGATATTGCTGCCATAAAATTCCATGGTCTGAATGCATTAACAAACTTTGACATGAGCAGTGACTGTCTTTGAGTTGTGATATGTGACGGTTGCTAACTATGAGAAGGAACTTTGAGGAGATTTCAACCAAACACACGAATACATGGCCTACATCCATTAGAGGAATCAATATTATTTGGTAAATTCTTTTGGTTGCTGATTCTCCACTATAGTTCTTCATTATCTTCCTCTCAAGGAGTACTAAACGTATCAACGTATGCAGGAGGATGTTCTAGAAAGGGCTAAAAGAGCCAAGGATAAAGCAGCACGTGAAGCTTCAGAAGCACAAGGTGCTCTCCCAAAACCTACCACGTAAATAGAAGCCAAAGACATTGTCGCTGGCGAAGCATCTCAATCAGTAGTCACAGATGTGACTGCAAAGATCTCTTCCTTATTGACTGCTCCAAATAAAGGAGGCACCACAATGGCTTCCTTCAACAAGGATCCTTTCCTAGGAATGATGCTAAATGATGACTGATTGTCAAGATCCGAATGTTCTGCTCTAGCTTTTTGTACCTTCTCCGAGTTTGTAAGTGAATACATATCATAAAACTAAGATATCTTCAATAAAACGAAACAACATTGTTCTGTCTGATTGGTTTTCCTTTTTCCACTAGAAAATGAATGAATTTATAGTAATATCTCCAGAATGTAAAGAAAAACATTCAATCAGAAAATAACTTGAAAGCTAAGGCTCAACATAACAATAGTCTACTTTCAGGTTCCATAACAATAGTCTACTTTCAGGTTCTATATCTGGAAGGCGTTCATTGCCACAAACACTCTGGGAAAACTTAAATTTTGTCAACTCATGAGTATCGTGATACAGGAGGATTGTATAAAATCATATCACAAAATTTAAGCTAGAAAGAATGGTGGATTTAGGCTTGCTTACTTTATCTGAAGTCAAACAGAATCTGGTGCAAATCAGACTCAACTTGTAACATGATCTCCTCAGAATGATATGGTTCTGTAGATCATATTGTTGCCAGGGGGATGGAGGGTCCTCCCTCCCTTGCTGGTTTCCTCGACAATTAGAATTTTCCTGTTGCCAGTATACTGAAATGTAGATATGGGCAGATTCTAGGAAGGAGGAATCACTGTCGAGATTAATAAAATGGTAGGCCTCATTTGATATGGAATCCGAATCTGAACTTAACAAGTAACTAAGTGATATTTGGAGGTTTAGAATATATGCCAATTATTTTGAGTAAAAAGAGCGTATCAGAGGTATACTAAAATTGAGCTTCTCAGTTCCAAATATCAGAGGCCGCTCTATCTTCTTTCATCCCATGCTTCACTGTGCTATTCCTTCTTTCTTTCAACCTCCTCTTCCTCCAGTTGATGCTCTTTTTTCTGGTTTGATTTTTGTGCTGGATGCTGTATTTTCTCGTGGTTTTCTTGCAGGTCTTGGCACTGTATGGTTCATCCTCTTCCCAAAATCCATCATTACTTGTAAATAATCAAGCCTCTTCCCCAATCTTTTCTTCTCCTTCCGCAGCCTCTATTTCACATCACATTTGCTAATATGAACCAACCTCCCCCCTTTTCACCCACCACTAATTACTCCTCAAATCTTCAATTGATTACACCAAGATCCTCCAACTCTAACACAATCTCCTCACTAAATTCTATACCTTCTACAACTCGCACACCTATCCCACCTTATCTCTATTTTACAATCACACTTTTGTTTTCATGCAATTTTAATGTATTTCTCAGGTTCATCTCTAGCACCATTCTCATCCAAACCCACTCATTCTTCCCTGTAATGATTCCCACTCCACTTATTTAATCCTCTCTGTCCCAAAACCCATCTTCTCAAACCTACTCCCCCAATGTCAATCTTCTCTGCCCCAAAACAAATCTTCACAACCACACTCTTAACCTATTTCTACCACTACCACTACCACTGAACCTCAACATTCTCGCCCACCATCATCACACACCATGCATACTCTGAAACAAACCTCAAAAGACATCTCACTTTACCTACACCATCACTCACTCGAAAAAATGATCCTCCTAGGGAAGATGCACAACTACAAATTGTGGCAAAATACTGTCACTACCAACAAATCTGCCAGGAGGTTTGTTTTTGCCAGTAGAATGGCTGCTCAGTGGTTGACGACACTTTTTATGTTGAAAATTTGGATGAGAGAGGGGACTTAGACAATACCTATTACTTAGTGCAATTCACTGATGTTGAAGATATGACGAAAGTTCTCCTTTCAGGCCCTGGGTTCTTTTTGGCTGGTTGGTGATTACCAAACCTTGGCAGGCTGACTATCAAAATGTTGATCTTTCGGATGTTCCTTTTTGGATCCGATTTTATGAGTTCCCTTGTCAACAAATTAGATGCTGCTGATGTCCAAATCTTGGCATCCAGTCTTGGAGAACCCATGGAAATAGATTCTGAATCTATAGAGAATCCACAAATCCCTTACATTCGCTTCAAAGTGTGGATCAACATAACCAAGGATCTTCCTTGCTCTATGGAAACAGATTTTGGGTAGGCAGTTTCTTGTTCATTTTTGTTACGAAGACCCAGGGGCGGACCCAGGATTTTAGTCAAGGGGGGGTGAAATGGAAAATACTTATTAGATGATAATAGTAGTTATCAATCGTAAAATCAATTTTTTTTACCGAAACTAGTAACTAATAAAAAAAATTAAACTATAAAAAATACAATGCATATATCAAATTGGATCCAAGTGTAGTCCATTTTAAGCCAAAATAAGGTCACTATTGATAACCTTAGCAAAGAGCAAACAAACATAATAATTAGAATATATAACTAATATCACAAAAGAGTTTGTCTAGGCAGCCAGACTTTAAAGCCATTTTTTGTTCATGCTAGAGCATTTTTACACCTTTACCCATTCTCTTTAAAATACAACAACAAACATTATCTATAGAAGGGATAAAAATGTAGAAAACTTAAAACCTGACCAAAAAGAGGCTATAAAGCCTGGTTGTCTAGAATTGAGAATTACAAAATAATTAGGATAAGTTCTAGGTGAAGCTAAGAGGGGTGTATTGTATCTGGATTTTGTGGGCAATTCAATAAATTTCATGGATTCTGAAAATCCAAGTGTATTCAATTTGGATTTTAAAAAGTCCACAAAAATCTAGGGATATTCAATCAGGATTTTAAAAAGTCTTTCTGAAATCCACAAAGTCTTAGGGGTATTCAATATGGATTTCAGAAAGTCCACAAAAGTTTTAGGGTATTCAAAATATCATTCATATTTATGGATTTGGAAAATCATGGATTCTCATGGACTTTGTAGTGTTAGGTATAAATAACAAAGTTCAATAGTTTGTCAGCCTCCATATCAAAGATTTCAACGTGAAAAAAAGTCTCACAAAGTTCTTCCTTGTGCCAGCCGCGAAGAGGTTGGTTCACATCCTCTTGTTTTCTCGATTCTTTTTCTATTTTTGCATAAACACAAGAGAGAGCGAGAGAGAGATGACGATGACTGACCTGCCTTTACGTTTATACAAAATACACAACACTCCACCAAAAGCTCTATCTTTTATCACATCTTCTTCTTCTTCTCTGTAAATGAACGATTTTCATGGCTTTCTTACAATCTCCATCATCTATCGTTGAACCCATGTTACCCCTTGTGTTCCTTTCATGTTCCCTCTTGTCTTTGTGCTTCCTCTTTGTGTTATTGTACAAGAGATTCAGGAGAGTCAAGGGAGACGAAGATGAATCAAGATGAATCAACCCACAACACATTTTCAATCTGTAGATGTTCCCTTTCATCTACAATAAACAAAATCCATCAAAGCAATAATTTGGTTGTGTCAAGGCTAAACACTGTATGTTTATGTCATTTTGCAAGTGATGATTTTTAATTTGGTTGTGTTCAATGATTTGATTTTGTTGAATGTTGGATTGCGATTTCATGTCATTACCTGCCTGGTTATCTTTTTTTTTGTCAGATACATGTCATGTTATCTAATGTCTAATATATTTGGTTTGTTAGAAGATATGTCATTACCAATTTATTTTTTATCTTGCAAATAATTAGAACCCTGTAAAAGTCGTTCATACAAAGTCCGTGGATTTTTATAAATCTCTAGAAAGTCTGTAGCAAAAGTTTATGGATATAAGAAATCAACAGAAGTCCGTGGACAATTTAAAGATTATGTGGACAATTTAAAGAGTCTGTGGACTTTTCAAATTATTTATCAATTTCATAAGAATCCATATACAATACACCACAAAAATTTTGAAATTTGTGAATCTAATATGATCATAATACAATTTCAAAGAAAAAATTGCTTATATGAGGCTCAAATTTTATACGAGTTGGCTAATAGTAAATATTTTCATTGAATTCTATCGTTATTATTTTAGATATTAATTTTAAATATTTTTTTGTTAGGGGTTTAATATCACTTGTGAAAAACAATTCATTTCTTTAATGTTAAGAAATTTTTATTAAACTAAACATTTTTTAATGTTTGCAATTACTAATAAAATTGCATTGAAAATAAAATAAAAAATGCACTCGAAGAGTATTGAACTCTGGTCTTTTACTAAAAGGAATAAACCTTCAACCACTACACCAGCAAAGACATGTTGAAATATTTTCATAAACAATTAACATATTGTATTTTACATTATATAATCGATTTTTTAAGACTAAAATATATATACTAAAAATATTTTAAAAATTGAGGGGGGCAGCTGCCCCCCCTCGCCCCTTAGTAGGTCCGCCCATGCGAAGACCCACCTATATTTTGTTTCTGCTGTGGCTATATTCGATACATTTTTGGTATAAATTGTCCCCTCTACTTTGAGATGATCCAGCATCTTGAACCTGGTCGAACACCATCATCCATCTCCTTGCCATTCACTCGAAGGTCTCGTATTAGAACACGGGTAGAACAAGTTGTTGGTCCGCCAACTCCACTGAAATCACAGAGATTCCGTCACTCACAGGCTCCGATCGCTAAGCGTGGCGGGCTTGGCCCTAGGAGAGATGGACAGGCATTGCTGGCCGGTGCGTCTACTATTCAGGTGGGAGAAGAAAGAACAATGGCTACTCAAGGAAGAGAGGAGTCTCTAGCCATCTCAAGACAAACTTCGGGTCAACGTACGGGCGGAGATGATGTTCACATTTCTTCATCCTCATCCTCATCCTCATCCTCATCCTCTAATGCAAGTTCCTCGCCTCTCTCTCCTCAGCAACAGTGCAATTCAAAAGGAAAGCAAATTCAACAGTGGGACCCAAGACCATCTTTTTATTTCCAGAAATTCTAAATGTCGAGGAAGTGGGCGAGGAAACGAGCGAGGGGGAACCGTTCACTTCTCTCAAAATGCGTGTCATAGATTTTTGCGCGCGCATTTTGGAAAAGGTGAACGATCCCCACCCCGCCACCTCCCTCCCCTCGCTCGTTTCCTCGCCATGTATCTCTTCTTACCATGGTCATATTTTTTTTGGTTATCTTACTTCCGTTGTTTCGGATCAAACCTCTTGGGCTGTATCTTTATGATCTGGTAGAATGATCCTGGGCCTACTTCTGGCCCATTCCAAAGGCTTTTGGCCATGGGCCTCTCTTGCTATTCTCAGTTTCAACAATTGGGCATGTGCTCTTCAGGTGACAGACCTTCAATGATTGTTTGAGCCTCCGAGCAACAACATTTTTTAGTTCCTTCCTCACCAAACCAAGCTGCTATCAATCATGTTCAAAATTCCAGCCAACAGCACAAGGTCTCCACGGCTCTCCTAGCTTCTTCAAGCTCCACAGTCTCTGATGTTTCCACCTCACAAGTCTTCTCTCCAATATACACCATCGCCACCACCTGTTCTACAATCAATCCTAATTCGCTCCTACAACTAATAGTGCAACTCAAGAGGGAAGCTCTCTGATTACAGTCTCCTCAACTCAGCAGACGGTGGCATCTTGGCCGACTTCTCCTTCTCTAGAGATAACGCCTCACACTATTCTTTGAAACCCAGTGTTTTTTGCCAAAAAAAAGAGGACCACCCCCGCCTGCTCCAGTGATTAACAACCTTGATTCCATTCCTCTTGCCAATGCCAGAATCCATAAACAACAAATTAAGGCCAGCAATATGGCAAAAACCATAAGGGAAATGGCATTACAATTGGGTAAAACACAAGCCGACAAAAGATGACTATCAATGAGTGCTCTAGAGTTGATATGGTTGCTAAATCACAAGTCCAAGGCGGAAATTGGAATCATTTCTCTCTGGTGACTGCCCATACTGATTTCACTATCAGTACACCTTCTTGCCACATTCCTACAACCACTGTGTATGCTCATGTGGCAAAGTCGGATGACAGTGTCCCTCTTCCCACTCATGTTTCAACTACTTCTACTCAGGTGCAGGCGACCACCTCTGAAGGAGCACTCCATTGGCATGATTCTCTCTTGGAATGTTAGAGGCGCAAGGTCTCCCGAAGCAAATTGGAATATAAAGACCTTCTCCCATAAGTCTAATGTAGATATCATTTTCCTTTCCGGGACTAAAGCTACTTTTGCCACGATGGGCCATATCCGCCAACGATCGAGTTTTCGCAATGGAGTTTTAGTTCCAGCGCAAGGACAATCTGGAGGAATAACTCTCTTCTGGAAGGAAGGTATCTTACTGTTTTTTCTTCTTGTAAATATTATTTTAATTGTATTTTTTTGGATTACTATGTTACTAGTGACTGGTAAGCTCTTTTTGTCTATGGAGAACCAAACCCGACTCGGTGGGTTCATTTTTGAAATAGTATACTACAAGTTTATGAGCTTCAACCTTTCCTGGGCATCATTATCGGAGATCTCAATGCAATTTATGATCCCAAGGAGAAATTGGGAAGCAATCATCTTATTCTCGCTTCTTTCAGTCACTTCAGGAATTTTGTGGACACTTATCACCTTATGGACCTTCCTCTGAACAGTTCTCAGTTTACTTGAAACAACGGGCACCGGGATAGGCATGACATCAAAGCTAAGCTGGATAGGGTCCTGGCCAATATTGAGTGGATGGACATGTTTCCTTCAGTCACATGCCGCTCCGTCTATGCTTCTTCATATCATTAGGCTATTTCTGTTCAGCTAGTCACTCATTCAAATCCTAGCCCCAGACCCTTTAAATTTTTTCATATGTGGATCAGAGATCCTCATTGTCGGTATTTAGTCTTTACCACTTGGACTCACCGTCGATCTAGATATCCGGCTCATGTTTTTTTTTCTAAAATCAAGAAACTCAATCATGCTCTTTCTAGAAGGAATAAGTCTGATTTTGGTAATATCCAATGTTCATCCAAGAGACTAGGGAAGCTCTTGATAAGCTTCAAAATGCACCCATCCCATACCAATGCTCATTATTATTTCCCTTTTAAAATCTCGTTTATCTGAGTTACTTGTGCGTGAGGAACCTTTTTGGCGTAATAAGTTTGGTGTGTCTTGGCTTGCTGATGGTGATAGAAACACAAAGTTCTTTCATCTGTCTACTTTGGTGCATCGTAAGACTAACCACATCTTGCGCCTTAGGGACTCGGTCAATGTTTGGCACTTAGATCCTTACGGTATTGACCAAGTCCAGACTGACTATTTCACCAATATTTTTCACTCGTCTCAACGTATCCATGACCCGAGCATTCTGCATCTTTTTCACCCGATGCTGATAATGAGGCACTTCTGTCTATCCCTAGTGAAGACACTATCAAGAACACGGTGTTTGTCGTGAAAAGTCATAAGGCTCCAGGCCCTAATGGCTTCCATGCATTTTTCTTTCAATTCTATTGGGAGCAGGATGTTATTGAGGTAGTCCAACAATTCTTTTCTACCAGACAAATGCACCCGAAACTCAATGAAACATTCATTCCTCCATTCCCAAGGTTGGGAATCCGACTACTCCTGACAAGTTCCGCGCCATACGACTGTGTAATGTCTTTTATAAGATTATTTCCAAGATCCTTGCTAATAGGCTTAAGTCGTTGCTTGATAACATCATTTCTCCAAATCAAGGGGTTTTTCTTAAAGGTTGGTCAATTATAGACAACATTAGTTTGGCCCATGATATTTTCTTTCAAATGCAACACTTCCGTCGCCAATCCACTGGTTGGATGGCTATCAATATAGATATGGCTAAGGCTTATGATAGGGTTGAATGGTCTTTTTTACTCCACATATTTAGGCCATTTGGTTTTTCTGAGGGATGGATTGAACTTATAAAACAATGCATTTCCACCTCCCTCTGGGTCATCCTGAACGACTCTCATTTTTCTACATTGTTGCCTTCTAGAGGTATAAGGCAATGGAAGTCACTTTCCCCCAATTTTTTTTTTGGTTACTGAAGCCCTCTCCTGCCTGCTTGCCCCAAGCAGAAGAGAATGGTACTCTCAAAGGCATCAAACTCAGGCGCCATTCCCCTTCCATTAGCTACCACATCTACGCTAATGATCTTATGCTCTTCTGTACATACTACATCAGTATTGTCAGGATTCAGGCCAAGCTGTTAATTTTGACAAATCATCGATCTTTTATAGCTCCAATGTCATTTCCAAGCATGCCAAGATGATCAATAGGGTTTTAGGCTCAAAACATTTTAACCCTAAAGACAAGTATCTAGTTTCCCTTCTCCTGTTATCTAAGCACAAAGCCACAAACTTCCAATTCTTGATTGATATGATCCCACTAGATTATCGGCTTGGAAATCCAAAGTCCTTTCTCAGGCTGGTCAAATTGTGATGATTAAAGCAGTTCTCAACTCCATTCTGATGTTTACTATGCATAACTTGCTTATCCTTTCGAGTATCACCACCCAGATTGATACTCTCGCCCGTAACTTTTGGTGGAATGATTCTGAGCTCGATAAAGTCAAACATCTTTGCACTTGGGATAGGATTACCAAACCCCGACATCTTGGTGGTATTAATATTCCTTATTCAAGGAACAAGAATCTTGGCCTTATGGCTAACAATGTGTGGAATGTTTTTTCCGCACCTGACTCTCAGAAGTCTAGACTGCTTAGATATGTGTACTGCAAGTCTAAGAGTCTGTTTCAAAGGAGCAAGCCTCCTTCACAGGCATCTTTTGCCTGGCATGGCACTTTCAAAGTCCTTTCTAAGATGAAAAGTTTGTGGCTTTGGCAAGTGCTTTCAGGTGATCAGATTAATCTCTGGCATGATGCATGGTAAAACCTGATCTTTTGCTAGATGATTGGGTTTTGGATCACTCTGATCCTGTTCGACCTTTTACTATCTCGGATTTGTGGGCAGTGTCTCCTTCTAATTTGATCCACTGAAATGAACAACTCCTCAAATCCTTTTACCCCTCCCCGATTGTGCTAGACATTACCAACATTTGTCTTAGAATGACTACTTGACCCAATAAACTCATTTGGCTTGGGGATAAAAAAAAGTTGGTTCTCGGTTAAAAATGCGACTCTTGCTTTTTCAAAAATTCAATTGGAAAGTTCCTCTTTCGGCTCTCAACCCCCCTTTTGAGTCCCAAGATTCTTAGGCATTTTTGGCATATCAGGGCTCCCCTAGTGTCGTTTTCTTTATGTGGAAACTGAGCCAAAATATTCTCCCTACCACAACAAACATGGCCAGGGTTCATGTTCCTATTGATAACCAATGTGTTTTCTGCCAAGCACATTTGAAAGATGTTATCCACTTCTTCTTTTGCTCGCTTTCCAGCCGACTCTGGTTACTCTCTTTTCTTCCTATTGATCGACACATGCCCGCATGTTTTCCTCCCTCACTCCCTGGTTTCTTTTAGTTTATGTGGAACACAACCAAATCTCATACTGAATCAACCAAACTGATCCTTTCTCAATTCACGACTATTCTTCTTTTTATCTTGAGGCTTCGCAATGACATGATCTTTAAAAGGACCAAGTATCATACTAGAGAGTTTATTGGTAAACTAAATAAAACTTGGTCCTCCTGCACTTCACTAAAAAGACCCATCAGCAACGGTTTGAGACCATGGGGGTAGCCTATTGCCAAGGCTTAGAGGCCTGGCCATTTGAGGCGTCGCCAAATCACCATTGACGGCTATAAACCGTGAACACACATATTAGCAATGGTTTTATGTTCGAAGACGCTTGATGATTTTCTGCATTTAGCCATGGTTTTAAGTTGTGGCAAGTGATGGCCACGGTTTTAAGCCGTGGCAAGCATGAAGTGCCACGGTTTTAAGCCGTGGCCAGTCAAAACAAAATTTAAAAAAAAATCTTGTTTGTTGCGAGGGTTTGAAACTGTTGCAAATTAATATAATTGAAAAAAAATTACATTTTTTTTGCTGCTGCAACAAAATCACAGCTCCACACCTGCAAAATCAGTCCTTACTAAGATCGACTAGACACTTGCCATGTGGCATGTACCTGTGCCTACAACACTGCTACCGTGTCATGCCTCCGGCACGAATAGGATTCCACAAACTATATGCTAGATAAATACAAAATTAACCGTAAAATGGAACCTTGTCAAGTTTTGACGCCAAACAAAAACATGTAAACAAATAGCACTAATATACAATAACAGGATTAACCTTTTTATGCTGAACCTTAAGTGGAAGTCCTTCATGGTAGAAACTAGGTATTGGGTTTGCTTTGTAAGAGCCAACGGATTGCCACATTAAGATATGCTTTAACCTTGAACTAAATATTAACATTAGATTATGATCCTAAAAGAATGCAAAAAATAAAAAGAAAACTTAACAAATACTAAGTTCATAACATAACTTTATACATAAACCATTTGCATTCATCATCTAAAATTCAATATTATTGTCATGTTTTCTTAACATACTAAGTGCATAATATGTTCAAAGCATTCACATAGGAGATCAGAGATCAGTTAGTCTTGAAACGATAAGAGGAGTATGAAAGTGCACCAAGGCTCCAGCTAGTATGGATCAATTCAGTCTTCGCAGTTTCCCCTGCAGCACCAAGTGCTTCATGCAACGGGTAAAAATGGTCTGGCCATGGGTGTGCCATTTTAGCAGAAGGCACCTTCTGCTAAAAGTTATTCACATCGCTATGCCTGCATTTTCACAATCACTTCTTTATCTAACAACCTCTATATAATTCTCATACAAAATAATGAAATAAATCGCATGTGAAATGTGAATTTACCTTCCATTCACCAGAGACTCGGTGAGCCAAGAATCAAAGTCTTGAGCCCAAGGGAGGACCTCACCATCGCCACCTTCCCCAAGTACCCTCAAGTTATGCGTAGCACTCCCTGATCCAATTATAAGCACATTTTCATCTCGCAAAGGGGCCAATGCCTTGCCCATGTTGTAGTGATGGGTACCATCCTTCTCTGTTTGAACTGAAAGTTGGCAGACTGGGATGTTGGCCTTTGGGTACATTAGCATGAGTGGAACCCAAGCGCCATGATCGAGTCCTCTGCCTTTCTCTTCACGCACACGCTTGAAACCACCTTCTTGCAACAATTCCTTCACTCTCTTTGCCAAGGCTGGTGCACCAGGTTCTGCATGACTCGTGTGGACTGAATTTTGGAAGCTTTCATAGTTCGAAAGCAATTCTTTTATGCTGATTAAGATCATCTAGGTACCTTTAGGGAAGCAAAGCCGCATCTTAAATGGGTGTTGAACCAGTGGATGAAGGTGCAGATATTACAGAAAAAACATCTGTAACGGAAGCTATTTGACTCAAAGCCGCCTTCAGAACATCCAATGAACAACCAGGCTTGACCATGTTTCTCACCTGAAAAAGGGTGAAATGAGATGAACATGAACTCGTAAGATATCACTAAGACAAATGCTTCTATCAATATTAATTGCCATAACTGAGAAATGAGAACAACACATTTAACGGCTCCACATACATTATTGATTATGCTCGGGCCGGGGTCAGGGATTGTCAAGTTCGAGCTGTCACCTTTGGTCTTTGCATAAGGGAGTTCACCAACCACAACAATAGCATAGGAGAAGTCGCTATATTTGACAAAGTTGGCATATGGATTCTCATTGTACACAACTTGGGTGCTTGGATCAACGGTAGATTTAATGGCTTTGAGGATAGTAGTTCCTGTTTTTAAGACTTTATCATGTCAGTGAGATGGTTATCAATAGGGACACTAATATTTATTTCCGAAATGTTCCATCTTATCAAGTAATTTATTACAAGTGAACATCGCCTGAGAGGAAAACAATTAAACTAGCATGTGCAAATAAAAAGAGTAAGAAAAAGGCGAAATGGGAACCTTGAACTCAGGCATTCTATGGATTCAGTAGTAGTAGAGAGATTATAAAGAAGCCGACATTCTGTGATGTTATTGCCACTGAGTCCCTGCCACGCGATAGTCCATCCACCACATTGATAACCCAAGTTGTTTCCATGACTTCCAGCAACAAGAATTAGCGGTGCCTTCTTACGTAATGGTAGCAGTGGCTGATCAGGGGATTTTCCATTCTTGAGTGGCACAAGTGACTTCCTTACAGCTTCCCTTGCCAATTTCGTTTGTTTGTGTAGCTTTGTTCTGTCTTCTTAGACGCTGAAAATTAGCTTACCTTGCACCCAACCTTGTCGGCAAGGCTGTAATCAGTCCATGGATTCTCAAACAGTCCCATGCTGAACTTGACTCGCAGTATTCTCTTCACTACATCATCAATACGACTCAGAGTAATGACATTCTTATTGATCAGGTCTGTCACAGTATTGATGAACTCTGTGTAGTTGTATGGAACCATGGCCTGAACCACAGACAAAGAATTGGAGCAAAAGGTGTATTATGTTGAAAAAATTAAGTATATATTGTAAGACACTGCGAATACAAATCTCCAAAATAAACCAGAACACTTTTACCATGTGTGTGAGACAAAGGACAATCAGAAACCTTTCGTCCAGATCATTGGAATGAGACCACATCAATAATAGATTTAATATATATGTATGTGCACGCTAGTGCGCATTGAAAACACATGAACACCAAAAGCATGCTACCATGAGTTACAACCTTAAAGGTTCGGTAATCCAAGGTGGAATGCAAAACAACATGACCTAGAGACATAGCTCCAGCATTCTAAGATGAGCCAAATACACAGGTCTAACATGCCAAAGGCATGACAAAATGAGTCAAATTAAGGAACAGGGTTGACATGCTAACATGAACTACGCACAGGTTGAGATGCATGTTGCAATCAGAGTATTTTTGTTACTGACCATGTCAAGGCCAACATTGATACTAGCTTCTACAGAGTAGGTGTAGTTATCATAGGGTGGATCAGTAATACTGTCAATGCCCAGCCAATCCGAGATGACAAAACCCTGAAAATTCATAATTAGCAAACACAAAATTTAGGCTTTTATTCAATTTTGCTCAAAATGATTTTAATAAAATCAAAATGAAACTGCATTACTTTAAAGTGAAGAGCGCCCTTGAGGAATCCCGTGACCAAATCACGATTGCCATGCATCTTAACTCCGTTTATACTTGAATAAGAAATCATCACAGTTGAGACACCCTTGATGATGGAGTCAGTATAGGCTGGCATGTGTATGATTAGTAATTCGTGCTGGTTCACAATGGTATTGTTTTCGTTAATGCCTTTGTCTGTGCCACCATCACCCACGAAATGCTTAGCACAGGCGACAACTTTGTTCCTACATAGAAGAAAAGCAAACTGCATACTATCAAGAAGTATGCCTTCGTAATAGCAAAATCATCCAACAAAATCTGTCACAACAAGCTACAAACTCACATACAAACATAACATAAAAGAAAATGAGAGGAGACGTATATACTTTCCACTAACATAAGGAAGACCCTTTCGAGAATTTGGTGGGAGGTCTCCTTGCAATCCGGTTATGATTTCTGTAATGGAACGGACAACTGCAGGGTCCTCACTATAGCTCTTGTGAGTTGAAATGTCCACGCATTTGAAGCCATTTGCATCCTATTAGGCTCCACTCAAAGTGAAGGCCGGCATAAAAACACAATTAATAGCTGATACTGTTGGCGCTGGCGCGCCGAGCGCGCATCTCGGTCCCTCTGTTAAAGTGATATTATAGTAAATAGCAATATGCATGCATTAAACTCAGACCATTGTCCATATCAAGAAAAGCAGTTCTATGACCTACTAGGAATCATCCAACTAAAATTTTTTTAGAGAGATAGTTAGCTTACCACCTTTGTCAATGGTGCACATAACCCATACCTCCCTACACTTTCTCAAATAAAAATATTTGGCACATGGAGTGTTGACTTCTGAATATATTAGTCAAATAAGAGAGTTTTGAGAAATGGGCATGTTAGAGCATGATTGATTCCGTCTCTTCTTCTTTGCCGATCCGTGTGGGGGTTGCAATTCGATTGTGGGATGGATCAAAAGAGAAGTTTCAGAAGATGAACTGAGATAAACAATGGTGATGACTCAAGTCATTGTGCATTTATTCCTTGAGCCCAAGTGTTTATTGCCATTTTCATAATCTATGTGAATAATAGAAAACAGTTCCCAATATTGGTCACTACTCATAAAATATGAGGATCTATCCAGAACAGAAAAAGGGGACAAGATAGAGCATTGCAAGCACAGAGAATTACAGAGACATAGTTCTATATTCAATTCAGAAATTTTGAATCCCACTTCTCCAGACTTGTAGACCAATGGTACCAGGGCCAGTCATTTTGAAATAAGACTTTCAATGAATATACCTTTTGATCTGTTGGACTAATAGGCTTAGCACCCAACTTCTGAATGGTAAAACCTAATCTGTAAATCTGCCCCTCCATAGGGCCAGTCATTTCAAAACAAAACTTTTAAATGAACTTTGGGACCTATAAACCCTGCAACCCATTTAACTAAATTTCTGCTTTTGAATATCTTACCATGCCTGGATTAACACTATGAATGTATTGAAGTTATAAAAAACAATCAAGTTGACAACATCACAATAAGAAAATATTATACTAGGCCTGCTGGTCCTAATTCCTAAATAAAAAAGGTTAAATTATTTCCGAAAATGGTTGGGCCATTAGGGCCCACAAGTACCAGGATACAGGGTTAATGTAATTTCTCTATATCTTGCCTGATTTGATAACTGGATACTAATTAATAGCATGTCGAGATACATACTCGTAAGCTTTGCCCTTCAAATCAACTGTAGCAGGATATCCAGGAATGGAGGGGTAATAATTTATCAATCGCTTGTTGATTTCTACTTCCAGTAAGTAGGCCAGAAGTTTCTCTGTCTCAATCTGGACAAGAAAATACAATCAGAAACCTATAAGAATCTTAATTGTGCATTCTTAGCACACAAATCTCACATTCCATACCTGAGATAGCTGTGCAGAATCATCTGACTCGGGGTGAAGAAGTAGCTAACAAAGTAAATGACATAATTTTAGATTGGCATGATGAAACAAGATGCTCTCAGATAATAAAACCATGAAGATCATAAGAACCTATTTCTTGATAAATGGTGGCAAAAACTCAAATAAAGCAGATGCCCAAGGTGAAAGTTTCGAGGAAATGTTATCAACAGAAACACCTTGTCGATGGAAACCGTGAATTTCCTGTGAAATGAGTAGAACACCAATGGTTTAGTCATGAAACGTCTATGGTAAACGAGACTAAAGAACAAACTAATTGTTCAATTCGACTTGAACACAACTAACACAAAAATGTGTGAAACAGCTTCAGCATGTAAACTAATAAAGATGATTATTTTCGAAAAATATACCTGCAAGAGAGCGTAAAATTCAGGAATGCTTTCAATAAGTTCTCCAGGCAGAAGGATGACTCCGTGATTCTTGTCTGAACCAAAAGAAAAACATCAATTAAGGCACCAACTATTGCGACATAAATTTGATTTATGATATAACTTAATGATGCATTTAGTACTATTGACATCAGTACAATATTATTCAAAATGGCACAAGAGGTTTTAATAAAACAAAAACAAAGACCAATAATCCAATTTACTATCCCCGACCACATGCTATCTATGTTCCCAATTACACCCAACCTGAACTCGTTTCTCCTATACCACCACTACCCCAGACCAATGACATAAAATCCACTATCACCTCTATTGTGATCAAGGATGCACCGACTCTCCGAAAACCCCCCGAATCACGCGTCAAATACGTGTCGGACACGGATTCGTGCACGACACACGCTGGACACGTATTGGACACGGGGTCAACGATCAAAATATGTTGACTGATTTGGACACGGTCAAATACGGTCCGGACACGGTCCAGACTCGGTCAGACACGGTCTGGGGGTAGTCAAAATTCGTTGACTACGAATATTTTAATTTCGCCCGATTTTTTATCTCCTACACAGACCGAGTCAGGCAGAGCAGAGAAAAAAAAAACCCGAAAGAAACCCTAACAACTCAAACCCTTTTCGCAGCATCCATCGATCGATCGATCGATCAAGGTCAAGAGTAGAGACGGAGGAGAAGAGATCGACAGACGGAGCGGAGGAAAAGAGTGATGGCGTCCTCATCGACACCAGGACCAGGTAGGATCGAATAATCGATCGATTTCTTCTTTTTTTTGTTCCTGAGATGTAGAGATCGATCGATCGATCGTTCCTGTTATGAGTCGACTCATTTCATCTACCCATTTCATCGATTCATCGATCGGTTTCATCGATTTCTGTTTTTTTTTTTTTTCTCTGCTAATAGCCTAATATACTCTGAATCTCTGCTAATATAGTAAAAATTCCTATGTTTTTTTTTTGAAATATCAGATGGATTACCATTTACCAACAATCGATTCATTTGATTTTTTTTTTCCTGCAATTCCTTCCTGCGATTGTTGAATTTTTTTATTTTTTTTTTGCAAGTTGAATACTCTGAATTTTTTTTTGAAATATCAGATGAATAGTTGAATACTCTGAATCTCTGACATGAATTTTTTTTTTTTTTTTTGCAAGTTGAAATTTTTTCGTTTTGTTTTCCTGTTTTTTTTTTCTTCTTCCTGTGATTCATGATGAAAGTATGCATGATATTAATATATGAAATACTTGCACCTATTTGCTGGAAAGTGAAAACTAAATAATAAGAAATTAAAATTGGTTTTAGCAGGCCAAGGAACTGGGGATGATCTTTGGAAGCATGTGACAAAATTAGGAAAACCAAATGAAGGTGGGGGAAACCTTAGATGGAAGTGTAACTATTGTCAGAAAGATTATACAGGCTCTCTTACTAGATTGAAGCACCATTTGTTGAAGATAAGTGGTCAGGGGATAGCTATTTGTGCCAAAATCTCCCCCATACAACTTAGAGAGGTGCAAAAATTTATTGATGAAGCTGCATTGAAAGCAGAAAGTTCAAGGATACGAAGTGTTCCTTTACCTCCTTCAGTGGGATCAAGTAGTCACCCTCACCTGAGTTCAAGTAGTGGGGGGGTTGGCCCTTCAGTTCCACTTTCATACAATGAACAGAGGAAGAGGAGAGCCATTAATCCTATTGCACATGAGTTCAATATGAGTGAGCGACAAGAGTTGGATGCATTGATTGCAAGGGCGTTCTACTCAGCTGCCTTGCCATTCAACCTTGCAAGGAATCCATATTTTCAGGAGGCTTTTACCTTTGCAACGAATAAGGCAAAGTCTATTAGTGGTTACAAGATTCCTGGGTATAATGCATTGAGGACGACATTGCTTCAAAATGAAAGGAGCAACATTGAGAGGTTGTTGGAGGGAACAAAGTCCACATGGGTTACTAAAGGGGCAACAATTGTTTGTGATGGGTGGACTGATTCTCAAAGGAGGCCTCTCATTAATTTCATAGTGATTAATGAGGGTGGTCCAATGTTCTTAAAGGCTGTGAACTGTGAAGGGGAATACAAAGACAAGTTCTTCATTGCTAATTTGATCAAGGAAGTTGTACGTGAGGTTGGGCCAAGGAATGTCATTCAAGTTATAATCGACAATGCTCCAGTTTGTAGGGCTGCAGGTTTACTTGTTGAGAGCGAGTATCCTGAGGTTTTTTGGACACCTTGTGTAGTCCACACTCTCAACCTTGCCTTGAAGAATATATGCGCTCCAAAGAACACGCCTGCAAATGAAAATGCCTACAGTTTGTGTAGTTGGAGTATTGATGTTGTTGGGGATGGGGTGACGATCAAGAACTTTATCATGAACCATTCCATGAGGTTGCACATGTTTAATGAGAATTCGAGATTGAAGTTGCTTTCCATAGCTGAGACACGCTTTGCTTCAAGCATAATTATGCTGAAGAGGTTGAAAGACATTAAAAGTAGCATCCAAAGTATGGTGATTGGAGATAAGTGGGATTCCTATAAGGAAGATGATGTTGACAAAGCACGGATTGTGAAAGGAATACTATTGGATGACTTGTGGTGGGACAAAGTGGATTATGTGCTTCGTTTCACAGAGCCTATTTATTCAATGTTGCGGAGGGCTGATACAGATAAGTGTTGTCTTCACTTGGTGTATGAGATGTGGGATGTTATGATTGAGAAAGTGAAACAAGTTATTTATCGTCATGAAGGAAAGGAAAATACTAGTGAGGAGGAGTCAGAGTTTTTTTCAGTGGTGCATCAGATATTGGTAGATCGATGGGAGAAAAACAACACACCACTGCATTGCTTAGCACATTCCTTGAATCCAAGGTAAATAATTCCATTGTTTAATTTGTTTTTAATTTTTTATTCTACTTATTTTTTATTTGGGCCATTGCTAACATTAATATATAATATAGGTATTATAGCACCGAATGGTTGCAAGAGGATCCTAATCGTATTGCGCCACACAAAGATCCTGAGATTACAAATGAGAGAAATAAATGTTTCAAGAGATACTATCCTCTAATTGAAGACAGAAGAGTGGTTGTTACAGAGTATGTAAAGTTTTCAACTGCTGCTGGGCAGTTTGCAGAAAGTGATGCTATACAGAATAGAGCATACCTAGATCCTGATGTGTGGTGGGTTGCTCATGGTACCAGTGCACCTAATCTCTTGAATATTGCTTTGAAGTTACTTGGCCAACCTTGTTCTTCCTCATGTTGTGAGAGGAATTGGAGCACATATAACAACATCCACTCATTAAAAAGGAACAAATTGACTCCAAAACGAGCTGAAGATTTAGTGTATGTGCATTCCAACCTTCGTCTTTTGTCAAGAAGAAAACAAGAGTACCAAGAAGGTGAGACAAGGATGTGGGATGTCACAGGAGATACTATTGATTCGTTGGATTTGGATGCTACTGGAGTGCTTGAGATTGCCAGTCTTTCGCTTGATGAACCTGAGCTAGAGGCTGGACTGTTGGATGCAGAAAATGTGACAGTGGATGAGCTAGTTAATGAAGAAGAGATCTAGCCGCCTTGCTGGTGACTGGTGAGTTTTTAAAATTATCAATTTACAGTATCAAGTTAATGAAATTATATGAGTATGACTTGACTACTTGACTACTTTATGAGATTTACAGTATCAATTTACAGTATCAAGTTAATGAAATTATGCTTTATGAGTATGACTTGACTATTTGAGCAGTTGAGCTTGACTTTATGATGCATTTGTAAATTTGAATGAATGAATTTGAATGTATTATTGATATGTTTGAATTTGATGAGTTACAAAAATATATATTAAAAAATTAAGTTTGACCGTGTCGCCGAGTCCTATTTTTTTGAAAATTGCCGAGTCGCCGTGTCGTGTCCGTGTCCGAGTCCGTGCATCCTTGATTGTGATGAATGTTGAGACATACACAGAAAAACCACTCCCACCTGAATCTGATAATGTTGTTGTTGTTGCCTAAATGACTGATGGAACAAGTTAAGTGAGTGTGAATGGTGTCTATTGTTTCCAACTTCCGAGTCATGGTGGTTGTAATACATACAATCTAGGCTCAAAGACATTGCTTCCCTCTCACTGTTCCCATTAGGGGTGGGCATCCCATCCCACGATCTCGTTCCCGTCCCAATTTTTTCGGGTCTTAATGGGATTGAATAATTTCATCCCGATCCTGTCCCGTCACGATCTAGAATGGGATGAGATGGGATGAAGATTTTCAATCTCGCCAATCCCGTCCTGTCCCGAACTAATTAATTAATATTAATTTTTAATATTTTTATTTCATAGTTAGTGCGCCAATACCCATTTCTTGTTAAAAGTTTGTTAGTGTGCCAATACCCATTTCATTGTTAGTGTGTCAATACCCATTTCTGTACATTTCATTGAACACTATTTTCTGTTAGTGTGCCAATACCCATTTCTTGTTAAAAGCTCAAGTTGCGAGGAAAGCCACAAGTACAAATTATCAAAACCAGACACAAAAAAAAATTGGGATCATTACAAAGATCACTGACATAGAAAACTGCAAAAATGAAACATCTAGTTGAATCATAAATTCACGTGCACTGAATACTGGAAACTCATTCAACAGAATATTTTAATTGTCTATAGTAGCATATAGACATGTAGAAAATTCCATCGTTCTTAATTTTCAGCATTGAATTACTTAACAGGATTTGCCTTACAGCAGACTCAAGACTGCTCCAGGCTTCCAGGCTCAAGACTTTCAGATTAACACGCTGATCCCGTCCCGTCCCGAACCCGTTTGGGATGGGACGAGGTCGGAATGAGGTTTTTCCCATCCCGTCCCGTCCCGTCCCGATCCCGTATGAATGGGATGGGATAGGGATGGGTATATCTCGTCCCATCCCGTCCCGTGCCCACCCCTAGTTCCCATAGTGATGAGCACCCATTGTTGCACCACCCAAAAAGTTCTCAAGTTTTGGGGTTGTAGTTGACACCATCCCTTCACACATTTAACACAAAAATAGTTTCAAAACAAGCTATAACTAAAATGGATTCAAATCAAGTAGAACCGAAAAGTGGCAGAACAAGTGTTGCAAACCTTTTGATTGTGATCTACTAAGAGCTTCCATGATGCAAAGTGAACCATCAGACTTGAGTGGCATTACAGACAAGTGAGAGTAAAACCCACCATTTTCACCTTCAACCCCCTGAAAAATGCATTGAAACTATGTGACCATCAATGAACATAAAAATTACAAACAACTCAAATGAGCTAATGCTTTCTTTCACAAATGGTTCTCCTCATAGAAATTTTTGCAAACAAATGGTGTGCATCTTACTGAAGTGGGTTCCAGCTCAAATCAAGTCAATGACCAAACAAAAGGAAGAACCCTTTGAAGGAGACTCACAAAACAAAAGAACCCCAGACTAAAACATGAACAAAAAATAAGAAATCAGAGAACTTGTTACCTGATTGAGCAAAGTACAAGCTTTTTTGCTTTCTTTTCACTTCAAAGTTCAAACCAATTATCCCAGACTCAAATCAAGCTAAAAAATCGATGCTTGAGAATATAAAATGCTCCGAAGGAAGCAAATCAACAATCGGTTATTTCCAAAATATAAACTTTCTGTCAAAAAAGCTTCAAAAGGAGCATGAAGAAATGCTCCGTGAGCTTCTCACAGAGACACTAACCTATCATCTTCAGAGTCGTCATTTCCTGAAACACAACCAATTTCGCCACAAAGAAGAACACTGACAGAACACAAAAAACCCTTACTTTATGCGTCCTCCCTCTCCCCAAATCGCTCTCTGTGTCCTCCCTCTTCCCAAATTTCTCGGCGTCCTACTTGATTGCAAGACCGCGATTTTTTTTCCGCAAGACCGCCAATTTTCTTTCGCAATGGTGCCAAAGCAACATGTGCATTTTCTTTTTATAGCCATGGTTTTGGGCCGTGGCAAATACACCAATCGTTTTGAGCCGTGTAGCTAATCAGACCTTATGGTGTAGTGACGGTTTTAGGCTCTAGCCACGGTTTTGGACCGTGGCAAATAAACTAAAGGTTTTGAGCCGTGGCCATCTCCGTGTTGTTAATCAAGCCTTTTGGTGTAGTGCTGATCCTCTCAATGGTTCAAAGCTGATTCAGATTCCTCTAATCTTAATCTAAATTCAGTGGCCCTTATCTTTGATTCAACTGGCAGGGACAATAACAATCTTGCTCAGTCATCTTCTTTTCTTCCATCTTTAGGTCTTCTTTTGGCACTTATAGCAGGCAAGGCGAACCTTATCCAGGCCCAACTTGAGTGTATTAGAACCCACTGGTTCAATCTCTGCCTTCCTGTTCACATTGATTCCTTGCCGCCCATGGATCCTGAGATGGTGATTGTTAACTTTGATGCTTGCTTCTTTGACTTTGCCAAACAGGGGGCTATTGGAATCATTGTTATGGGTCTCAAAGGAAATGTTATTGCTTCTGTCTCTAGCCTGATTCGGGAGAAAGTGTTGGATAGTACCATGGCATAGCTTTTTGCAGGCGAAGTAGCCCTTTTGCTTATCCAAACCCAATGTTGGAAGACTGGTTTTATTCTCATAGATTCTACTAATATTTTGATGTAGCTGTTCTAGCTAGGATGATATTAGCCAGACTTTTGACTTGGATTGGGTTTGGCGTCCCCTTTTTTGTAATCTTAAGCGTCTTAATCTTTTGCTTCCTAATTGACATTATAAATATATTAATAGAGAGCTCAATATCAAGCCTCATCAGTTGGCAGCATTAGCATGCCAAACTCTTAATGTAATTCCCTAGTTTTTTTGTTTTTTTTTTATGCAGTTGGCTTTAACCAAAAAAATTAAAATAATAACTAAGTGATCTTTGGTAATTTCTTTATTTGATGATGATTATGGCACACAAACATCTTTTAAGTTTTTAATAGCTTTTTGTTGCTGTAAAGGCCACCTTATGACTTTGGGCTTCTAAGATGATAAACGGGAAGTAGATACATTATGCATTGATGGAAATGTCACCTTATGGTTGTGGGGCTTGTAATTGGGAGAGGTTTAGGGAAGTTAAGTTCTCATCTTGTATGTTTGGAATTGTTCAAATCATAGTTGTATACCTTTTGTATTGATTAGTGCCTTGCACCAATCCTTTTGATTTTTGCCCATACTTAATACAATACTTGTTTGTTGATAATAATAATTGATGATACATCAAAACAATCATATCTCTAAGTCATACATGTGTCATGATGATCTCAAGGAATTACAGGCCCCAACGTCAGCCAAACACTGATCAGGCCCAAGCGGTTCTAAGCCTGCCCAATGCAGTCCATCAATCGGATCCGAACTCTTATAGCTTGCTAAGCCCACACGTCTCACAGCTGACCTCAATACCCGTAAGCCCTCCTAAGGCAAATATCTCGAGGATCAGCTTCAGACATGCAATTACAACAACTCTCTGCTTTCGACTAGGAAGCAAACACTAGAGTACATATTAGGCAGGGAAACTTCCTCTTACGGGTTACCTTCTGATAGGAAACCATCTCCCGCGTATCTAGGAGCACATGGCTAATATGGAACTTCCTTTCTACAACACGACTCCTAATTAGAAAAAGATCTCCACGAAGATCTCTTTCCTAAACTACGCCCTCGATGGTCTGGTCGAACCAGGACTCCTGCACTATAAATAAAACACGAGGTTGGTAAACTAAGGTACGCTACAAATTCCATGTTTACAACATTATACCTTCCTTAGATCCTTGTCTGACTTTAGCACCGGAGTGCCATCGACCACCACAATGGTGGTCCATGGCTCTCGTGTGTTACTTGTGTAGATCAGCAAGACTAGGTCAAAGTAGGGAGAGAAAAACAACTGCATCAGTTTGGCGCCAACAGTGGGAGCGACAAAGTTCCTAGCATTTCACTAACATCATCTCCCTTTGGAATACAAAGAGATGGTGATCACGAGATCACGCAACAACGGAGAACAAAAGGACACGTCAAACATTTCGGCTGGGGCTGTATCGCCGCTTTCAATGATTTCGATTATGCACAGGCAACAAACTCACGCCCCCGCGCCGACAGTAGTAATGACAGACCCCATGATAGATAGGTTATCATCTAAAATTCAACAGATCGTCAAAGCAGTGGAGGTTCTCGCTTGACAAAATTCAGCAGATCGCCAAAGCAGCATGAGCCTCCATCTCCAGAAGACAATAGTGTGCAAGCATAGGAGAGTCAAGCCCCCGCTAGTTCCCATTGGACTAAAGGAGGATGCACGGTTAACGCAGAGCCGACCACCAAGGTAGAGAGACTCAACCCTCAAAACCCCCTTCCACAGAGGGGCACACGACCTAGACGTGTTGTACTGCCTCTCTGTCCCAACATCCATGGATTGTAATATGAATGAGGCATTTACGAAAAAGTTCACTCCTCCAAAGCTCAATTTTTACGATGGAACCACCAACCCATTCAACCACCTGCGCCATTACCAGCATGTAATAGCCCTCAAAGAAGAATCTGAGTCAGTGATGTGCAGGATTTTTTCCACTAGCTTGAATAAGTTAGTACAAACATGGTTCCACAACCTCTCGCCGATATCGATCGACTCCTTCAAGATGCTGGCAAAGGAGTTATTGACGCGATTTGTCAGGAGTCAGTATTTTGAAAAGGCCAACATTACATACTCATTCTAAGGCAGAGATCCAATGAGAGACTTAGAGAGTATGTGATGCACTTCAACAATGAGTTGACACTCATTGATGGTTGCAGCAACGACACAGCTGTGACAGCTTTCACCACGGGCTTAAAAAAAAGGAAAGCTCTACGAAGACCTCACCTTGGAAACCTCTTTAGACATGACGGAGATCCTCAAAAGCGCCTAGAAGCACATTACCTTAGAGAAGTTGAGGACCGTAACGAGGGAAATTGAAGGTGAGAAGAAGCCCTCTGCTCCGAAGGACAAGAAGGAGGGAAAGAGGCGTGAGGATGAAGAAAAAAACAAGAGGAAGCATAGTGACAACGGGACAAACCCTAGCCGGTCCAGGCCAGATAAAGCATCCAACTACGTTGGATCCAGAGCTGTGAATTCCCTCAATTCTAGCCTATCATACATACTAAACTTCATGAAAAACTGGGAAGATCTGAAGTGGCACCTGAAACAGCGCGGAGACCCCTCCAAGCATGACAACAACAAATACTGTTCGTACCACAAGAAGGGTGGCCATGATACTAATGACTGCAAGAGTCTGAGGTATGAGATTGAGTACTAGACTTGCGGAGGCAAGCTAAAAGAATTTCTGAACTCTGAGAAATGACTAAAATGATTCAAGGATGGGGGGAGTCAGTCAAAGAAATAGGGAAGGAGACTTCGAGCATAATCTATGTCCTTCATGGAGTCAAACCGAATGAAGACCAGTTGCAGAGGTCCCGTAAGCGGACACTACTAGAGATGCAGACACAACCCGCGGACGAGGACAAACGTATTTTCTATTCAAGGATTCAAAGCCCCAATCCCACCTTGACCTTTACGGACAAGGACCTCAAGGGAGTCCAAGCACCGCACGACGATGCCCTAGTCATCTCGGTCTCCATCGCAAGGTGGGAGATAAAGAGAGCTCTAGTAGACACAGGGAGTTCACTCAACATCCTGTTTTGCAACGTGTTCCGTAGTATGGACCTCAAAGAGGAGAACCTGACATTTTTAGACTACTCGCTGATTGGATTTATTGGAGAGAAATGCTCTTCGATCAGGAAAATAAGGTTAGCAGTAGTGGCAGGAGAACCACAACTGAGAAATGTATTGTTTCTAGACTTCATGGTAGTAGACACACCGTCTACCTACAACCTTATCTTGGGAAGACCATGGCTCCACCAGATGGAAGCAGTAGTCTCCACCCTTCATCATTGCATTAAGTACACAGCTAACCACTCTGAAGGAACGATACGTGGAGACCAATCTACGATACGAGGCTGTCATTACACTGCACATAAACAGATAGAATGTTCCCAGATCCAACTGGGTAACGCAGAACAATCTGAACCAAAGCAAGGTCGAGTGACTGCAGAAACATCACCATCAAATGACATAGGGGTGATCCGCTCTTCAACACGACGGAACAGAGGGACCAAGGCAAGCAGGGATACAACCCTCGACATTTCGTCGGCGCGGAGATTAACACCCTTACAAGGTTTACTCCCTAGTAACCTCTGTAAACATCAACGAAGCTCAACAATCCACTGAGAATACCAACAATCCACAAGGGCCATCCAAATTCACTTCAGGGCCAAGATCAATTTCTCTTTGTCAAAAATCAGTTTATGTCAGTTGTTTATTTCCCTTTCCATAGTCAATTTAGAATTTTAGTTCTCAAAGACTTATGTGATTTGCAATCATTTAAGAAATAAATAAAGAATTACGAAGACAAACTCTATTGATTACTAGAAAGAAGGGTAAAATCAAGTGCCCATAGGTGGATACAAAAAACTACATACTACAAGCATTTGAATCCGGTATGACATGGTGTAAAGATAGACAATCCAACTACGTGAGGGGATCAGAAGAAAACAAAGGTAGTCAAAGTAGACCATGTAAGCTTTCCAGTGCAAGCTATAGCCAAGCATCAACAAAGATATCCAAATGAACGTTGTTCGACCCCTTCCTATGATCAAGGACAAAGTAGCAGAGGGGTTGAAAGCACAGAGCAGTCGATTGCTCCGTCCAATCACCACGAAAGAGTTACCCAGCAACAACCATACAAACCTTAAAACGAACGACTGACTTCCTCAAAAGGCATCCTACCTCCTTGCAGAATTCCTCAAATGAATTTCAGCCCTTTGAAGGAGGTGGACGAAGGCAGATGAGGATGACCACAAGTGAGGAAGCAGTCACGGTCTCACAATGCTATCAAACGAGGACACATTTCACATGCGCGGTATCCGGGATGACTGAGAGATACCAACCCCGGAAGCATCGTGCGTTGGCTAATACTTCAATCAACCATAAGTTAACAGTGGGAATTCCCTTGGGAGGGAATCTGTACTACTTCTCCGCAATATGAGAAGAAATTAAGATATCTCAGTAGATCAACTATGTGCCAACCCAGAACAGGTGACCATGCATAACAATGATTATCATCGTGCTTGGTCAATGCAAATGTCTGAACAATCGAAGACTCATGTGACGGTGATCTCCCTTCTGCTTTTGGAAAACACAAAGCATTTCCTTCAAGCAAGAACATTACAGAAGAGACACTTTGAAGAAGATAGTGCCTACAACAATCAGAAACACCATTATATAGACATGAGGGTTCACCAAACGGGCGCTTCAACATTAAATGTCAGCATTGAATACCGTATGGGAAACGAGGAAACGACGGTTCCCAAGGAAACTGCACAAACCAGGCTCGTCCAATTAATGGCGCTACACGCAACCCCATCAATTGAAGGGGAGTGACTGATACTCAATCGTCTCGCAGCCTATACTTTACACGTGCCACTGAGCGATCTACGTCGTACATGTAGGGCAATCGTACAGGAAACCCTAGCCCTTCCTCTATGGGCCCATGGGCTCGGCCAACTATTCAAACAATATTCCACCACATGCTTGGCACAAGCACTAGAAACCCTTAACAACTCTGACACACAGATCGTACCTACGGATTACTAGTTGATTTAAGGTAATTTTGCCCACACGATGCACCATGCTGGTGGACGTAGGTTTGCACGCCCTCTAGCAGGTGGAACCTCTATCCAACCAGGCAAGCTTAGTTAGCCGAGGCTGATGACGATGGCTTTTGGTTCATCCCGACACCTATTCTGCTTAGCACGATTCCTGATGGTTTAGGAAGTGAAAGTCTAATCAGCGCTATCACGCCTGGTGATGACGACTCGCCAAGGATCATCGCCTTTTTCGCAATCAATGATGGCCAAACCCGATCAGGTAAGCCTAGCTGGTGACGACCGACAACGAAAGCTTTTGATCAAAGCCCAGACCTATAGTCCCCACTGCATGGGCGTATATGGTTTGGAAGGTGGGAGCCTAGTCAGTCCCAAACTATTCCGACAGCTCACAGCGTGACCACTGCTTTTCAGCCTGGCCGCTGAATTACAAACCATAGACCTATGGCCCCCACTATGCGGGTGTAGATGGTTTGGAAGGCGGGAGCCTAATCAGCCTCGAACTGATTCTGACGGCTCACTGCGGGACCACTGCTTTTCAGCCTGGCCGCCAAATTACAAACCCCAAACCTGTAGCCACCATTGCGCGGGCATAGATGGTTTGGAAGGCGAGAGTCTAGTCAATCCCGAACCGATTTCGACAGCTCGCCGCCGGAACACTGCTTTTCAGCCTGGCTGCCAAAAACCAATCCTGGACTTATAACCCCACTGCGCGGGTGTAGATAGTTTAGAAGATGGGAACCTAGTTAGTCCAAAACTAGGGGACCATTGCACTTCAGCATGGCCGCCGAAAATCCCCAAATTTGTAGCTTGATGCACACAGGTGTAGGTGATATGGAAGGTGGGAGCCTAGTTAGTCCCGAACTGATTCTGACGGCTTACCATGAGGCCACTACTTTTTAGCTTGGTCACTGAACCTTTTCGTCTCGAACTTGTAGACCCCACCGCGCGGGTGTAGATGGTTCAAAAGGTGGGAGACTAATCAATCCTTGTTTGATGTCGACGGCTCGCCAAATGATCATTGTTCTTTAGCATGGTCGCCAAATCCTTATTACTCGAACCTGTAGTCCATTATGTTCAAACATAGATGGTTTAGAAGGTGGGAACCCCAAGCAGCTCACACGCGACCACCATTCTCCTTCAAAACAACGACCACAAAGATAAATCCCAGCTCAATCAATGTCTTCACCCTCAAATAGACTAACATTCTATTATCAACAAAGGCCACTCATGCCGAAACATAGATCGTCCAGCCAGTGCTCAGATATATGCTACATAAAATATCAACCCGAGCTTATGATGCCTGACTCGATACAATGACCCAAAGCGTATGCTCGGCTATTACAACTCGCCCATGGCAGCAGTCGCAGCTGACAAGTAAGATAAGCCTCCAGCAGCTTACCTTAAGGACAAGACACAACTCGGGTAACGCAACCCTTGGCTAAACTGTCCGTGACATGCCCGCTATCGGACATGACTATGTAATAGTAACTCTGAGTCATTCGCAGCGCAAACGGTCAAACTCTCAACAACAGACAAACCATTCGACTTCTTATCAATCCAACCAGCCTATGCCAAAGTTAGACAACAAGGCGAGACGAAAAACGCACAATAGTGATGACGAATACAAAATAAGTACAGAATGCAGTCAAGATAAAATTGTTTTCATTAACAGACAAAGCAAAATGGGTACAAGTACACAGAGTTTACTCCCGATTAGGAGAAGGTACAAAAACAAAAGAGCTAAGCTTAAAAGATGAATGGGCAGGGGTCGCGTCCATGCGCGCCACGACCTGAGTACCAGGGTTTGAACTGCTCTCTTCATCTGACGATGCAAAGGCGACGGGCAAGTCTACATACGATATCTTCTTATATCTTCCAAGATCCCATTCCAAATGCTCCTCATTCATTAGCATTAGCAACTCCAACCTGCCGTGTACGATCCAGTGGAGCCAACCTGCCAGTCAATGCATCAACTTGAGATTGCTCTATAACCAAACTGCTCTTCACAACATCCCAATCAGCCTCCTTCAAAGAATTTTCTTCAGTGAGAAATTGCAGTACAGAACGTGCCTCAACCGCTGTTTCCTGCACGACCTCCATTTCTTGGCGGTCCTGGTCTAACTCCTATTTAAATCTGTCCCTCGTAAACACCACCTCTGCTAGATCACGCTCAAGGGCTTCCAGACGAGCCCTCTGAGTCTCAACAACAACAACTGACTATTCCGACCTCTTCTTTTCAGCTTGCTTCCTCAGCCCTCAATTTCATAAAGTACGTCAAAATACAGCTCCTGCATATGCGAGAAGACACTCCATGGTGTATACCCTCTCATGAGCCGCATCGACTTCTTTTCCAGCAACGACCACCTGGCTCAAGTGAGACATACCCAACATAAGGTACTTTAAACGCTTTTCCATACGCTCTTCTAGCGTATCATCCTCGAGTTTTGGAGCGTAATCCATCACCCATCTATGAAGCCTGCTTATATGCTTCCTCGAATCATAATCCACGTCAAATTCCCAATGCCAGACTTGGGTGCTCATCGTTATTAAGTCTAGTTTAAAGAGGTTGATCCACGCATACGGATGAAGCTTATCCAGATCAGGAATTACACTTGCACCACCCTTCGAAGTCGCCACTATTCCTAGGCTCTCCTCTGCAACTTTTTCCTTGTCACGAATAGTCGACCCTTTAGTGTGAGATGGCTTAACAAGATCCGGAGGAAGAGGAGGAAGCGAGTTTTCGAAAAAACCCTCCAACACCTCGAGTTGTGGCTTGGAATGAGACGGTGAACAATGCGAACTACAAGAAACTTGGCATGTGCCACCACGACCACTATTAGACAACACACCTGCAGGACGGTCAGGCTCTAGAACCTTAGGTGGATCTTCAAGGGAACATTCTCGTGCGAATCGTCACTGGCAGAGGCTCATCAACTGCTCACTCAAAGCTTTAACCTGTGTAGCACTAAGATTCAACATGTTGTCGACCCCTGCAAATCGCAAGTAGTCTTTTTCCCAGCCAGATACATCGGCCTCTGCCCTAACAGGCCGATCGAACTCACATTCTTTTCTCACTGAAACGGTTCGTGTTGAAGACAACCTAGTTATGATGCGATACCTCTTCAAACTCACGAAGGAGGCAAGCGTCTCAGATGACTCCTTCGTGTCGGACAACACAGAAGCTTTTGGCCCCAACGACCTTCCTCTTCCTAGAAGGGTCCCATCTTCAAGCTTAACTCGCGATGTTCGGTAAAAAGTGGGGGGTCATGTGCTAGTTGTCCCACAGTCCACTGCGAACGAAGTTGGGAACGCATATAACATCCACCACGTTCCTTTTTTAAAAGCCACAGAATGTCTCCATAGTGTTTTGCTCCTCCAGGGTAAGAGGAGTAGTGAAAAATTGACTCGCGGAGAAGCACGAGCAACGATTAGCATGCAATCAAGTGTAGCCGAACTAGAAGAAAAAGATATACTAATGGAGTGGTTTGAACTCCCACTCGAGCGGTCGACCCCTGAATCTGAAGTACTTTGAATTCTCGGGGCTAAGAAACAATACTTCTGTCAAAACTTGAAGTCATCTGGTAGGTTCTTGAAGCAAGCTGGCGACGTCATCTTACAGATGGTGTCACTCTTCAATTGAGGAGAAGTTAGCAACTGGATCACTTCTGGAGTCACGCAGACTCCAGCCTCCTTCGCCCTGATCAGAATGAGAAGGATGATCCAGTATTTATTAGGCCCCAGCTGAGCCGGAGAAATCACAAGGGAGTCCAAGAATTACCAAATCACATCCAGAATGGGAAAGCGTACTCCGGTTTGAAGCATCCCCCGCTGCAAGCAAATGAACCCCCTGGTGGTGACATTTACGTCTGGTTGCCCTTTAGATTAGACAACGACAGGTCCTCAGGAACCCCAAACTTCATACGATTCTAAGCAAGACCGCGTTTAGAAAGTAGCCTATCTTAAAAAAAACTCAAGGTCCCTAGCAAAGGTTGCGTCATCAAGAAGGTTTTGTTTAGCCATGAAGAAGATGAACAATCTTTTTAGTCAGAAGATGAATATAACAATATTTTCAAAAACTAAGAAAATAAAAGGCCAGACTCCGCACAACAAATGACCTAAATAGGGATTAGGTTCCCACCTATTTTCCACTGAAACAACGCACGTTCATCAAATACAGCACGTGGCTCAAGCAATGATTCATACTCAATCAGCATGGGCAGCTTATCATTTTAAGATATGACTTAGCGAATCGATGTGATGATCCACTAATTCATAGGGAGTAGCTAATGATACATCAAAACGGTCACATCTCTGAGCCATACACGTGTCATGATGATCTTGACGAATTACAGGCCCCAACGTCAGCCCAACATTGATCCAGCCCAAGCGGTTTTATGCCCGCCCAATGTAGTTGTAAGCCTTCCTAAGGCAAGTATCTCAAGGATCAGCTTCGGACAAGCAATTACAACAGCAATCCGCTTTCGACTAGGAAACAAATACTAGAGTACATATCACGCAGGAAAATTTCATCTTACGGGTTACCCTATGATAGGGAACTATCTCCAACGTATCTAGGAGCACAGGGATAACATGGAACTTCCCTTCTACTGCACGACTCCTAATTAGAGAAGGATCTCCATGAAGATCTCCTTTCTAAACTACGCCCTCGATGGCCTGGTCGAACCAGAACTTCTGCACTATAAATAAGACATGAGGTTGGTAAGCTAAGGTACGCTACAAATTCCCTGTTTACAACATTATGCGTTTCTCAAATTCATGTCAGACTTTAGCATCGGAGTGCCATCGGCCACCACAATAGTGGTCCGTGGCTCACGTGTGTTATTTGTGCAGGCCAGTAGGACTAGGTCAAAGTAGAGAGCAAAAAAATGACTTCATCAATAATAATAATAAAACTTCTTGTTGTTGTGATGTATATTCATGGAATTTAATTTATATCATGCTTTATACTTGCTAATTATGTGCTTCCTCAACTTCACAATTGTTGAAACTAGGGAACAGACAAATTGAAGGGCAAAGAGATACCTTCTGAATCAGATCTGAATACGGCTTGTATGCAAGAGTAGATAGAACTGGAAATTTCAAATTTGCTAGATAAGAGCTGGACTTGGTGGGATCGTGAAGAACATTAAGAAATAAGAAGTCTGATCTTGCTGGAAGTTGCTAAAAAAAGAAAAAATGGTGGAAGGTGATGGAATTTTCTATAATCGCCTCACCCCACCGCCTCTCAGAGGCTATAAAAGAAGAAGCCCCCTTCATTCTTCATCAATCGTGTTCTTCTTCTTCTTGTGTGTCTGTAGTGAGAGTTAGGGTTTCACAAAAAACCCCTTTGTGTATGTGAGAAAGAAGAGAAAAAAGTGGGAAGAAAGATTTTTGTTGTTTGTGGGAGAAATACGCACCCCGCATATATCTCTGGTGTTGTTGCACGTGTGTATTTAACGTCATTGACATTGTGCAACTCCCTCCATATATATTCTTCGATCTCACTAGTGAAAATGCTCTCTTTGCCCATGGATGTAGGCAAACTTGTTGAACCAAGTTAAATCGCTTGTGCGGTATGTGTTTTATTTATTTTCATTTACTTTAAATTGTCTTGTTTATACTTTGGATTTATTACTTTCTATTGCAACTATCAATTGTGTTCCACATCTGTTACACTTTTGCGAGACACAATAAATTGGTATCAGAGCCGAAGGTATTTTCTTTGGTTCGTTTGTAAGTGTGTGAATTGGTAGCTTTTTATGAAAGTGTTGAAGAACATGACAGAGTCGTCAAGTTCTAGTTCCAGTTCGAAAATGATTACCGCTACAGTTTGTAAATTTGATGTCAAAAAGTTCAATGGAAAGAACAATTTTGGCATGTGTCCATGTGAATTATTGGATATACTAGCACAACAAAACTTGGAGAATGCTTTGGGAGATAAGTCGGATACCATGGCCGAAGAAGATTGGAACAAGTTGAATCGGCAAGCATGTGGGTTTGTCTGACTGTGTTTAATATATGAACAAAATACTTTTTTATGAAGGAAACCTCCACTAAAGTATTGTGAAAAAGTCTGAAGACAAGTATTTGACAAAGAGTATTCAAAATAAATTCTTCCTCATGAAGTAGATTTTTCAGATGAATATGAGACTAGATGTTACTCTGTTTGAGCCTCTGGATGAATTCAATAGGCTGATTGTGGGCCAATCGAATTTAGAAGAAATTGTTTAAGAGAATTACAAGGCTTTGTGCATTTTGAATTCCCTTCCAGAAGAATATGAGCATCTCGTAATAACTTCATTAACTGGAAAAAAATCATTAAATTATGATGAGATTGCTAAAGCGTTGCACAATTATGAGTATTGGAAGATGGACCTCAAAGTCAATAGAGATGAAGCGTTTGAAGCATTAAATGCGAGGGGAAGATCAAAAAGTCGAAAATTTGGTGCTAAAAGAGATAACTTTCGATCCAAATTGAGAAGTAGCAATAGATGACCGCACTTACTGACATCAGAAAGGGCATTGGGTCAAAGATTGTTTGAAAGTCAAAGCCAAAGAGAAAGGGACGAAACACACCAATGCGAATGCTGTTGAGCTTAGTTATGAAGATTCAAATGAATATTCCTAATCTATATCAGCGTTAATGTGTTCTACTGCAGATTGTCGATTCGGGTTGCACTTATCATATGTGTCCCCATAGGGACTGGTTTTCTAGCTTTAAAAAGATAGATGGTGGAGCTGTTCTGAGGGTAATGATTAGGCATGCAAAACAGAAGAGATAGGTACAATCCGACTCAAGATGTTTGATGGTATAATTCGGGATTTGAAAGAAGTCATGTATTTTCCTGCTTTGAAAAAGAATCTTATCTCAGTGGGTTTCTTGGATACCAAAGGTTACAAGAGAACTGTGTCAAATTGTGTTCTCAAGGTTATGTCTGGTATAATGGTGGTGATGAAGGCAATCAAAAAAGGTAATTTGCATTTCTTGACTGGGAGTATAATTATGGGTGAAGTTGCAGTTACTGAAACTACAAGTGCTTTTTGTAATCGTACCAGATTGTGGCACATGCGTTTAGGACATGTTGGTATGAAGAGTATGCTAACTCTTGTGAAACAAGGTTTGTTAAAAGGTGCTAAGACTTGCAAGTTAGAATTTTGTGAACATTGTGTAATGGGCAAGCAAACAAGAGTCAAGATTGGCACTGCTATCCCCCACACTTGTGGGCTGTTTATTATGTTTACGCAGATGTTTGGGGACCTACCAAGCAAGCATCATTAGGAGGTATGCGCTATTTCATCACATTTTGTAAATTATTATTCAAGACGTGTGTGGATGTACACCATGAAGCATAAAGATGAAGTTTTGAACGTGTTCCTGAAGTAGAAAAGATGATTGAAACTCATATTAGGAGAAAGATCAGAAGGTTTCGTTCAGATAATGGAGGTGAATACAAAGTTGATTCATTTTTGCAAGTATGTCAGGATGAGGGAATTGTTAGACATTTCACGATTAGAGGTATTATGCAACAGAATGGGGTGGCAGAACGCATGAATGGTACATTGCTGCAGGAGGTTCATTTTTTGTTGTCCAATGCTGGATTGGACAAAGCGTTTTGGGCAGAGGATGTGACATATGCCTGCCATCTAATTAACAGGTTTCTAGCGGATGCAGTTGATGGAAAAACTCTTCTTGAGGTATGGTCTGGAAACCCCACTAATGATTATGATAGATTACATATATTTGGTTGATTACATATATTTTGTTGTCCTGCTTACTTTCATGTTCAAGAAAGTAAGTTAGATCCCTGAGCCAAGAAAACTATTTTCTTGAGTTTTGTGGATGGTGTAAAAGGTTATAAGGTGTGGGTTCCTGAATCCAGGAAGATTGTTATTAGTAGGGATGTGAATTTTGATGAGGCTTTTATGTTGAAGCTAAATATCTCTCAACAGGTTGAGAGTTCAACCATAGAGAATTCGCAGCAGGTGGAGATTGACGCTACTCTACATGTTCCAGTTAGTCCTATATCTATAGATGTAGTACCTATTGATTCCACAGTGGAAGCAGGCGATGACACAAATAGTAATACTACAGTAAATACATTTGATGATGTTCCAGGTACTCAAATTTAGGAGTCAATTACAAGAAGTAGGCCAAAGAGAAATATAAAATGTCCTCAAAGGTTTAGTGATTTTGTCGCCTACACACTTCCAGTAGTTGAGGGTGAAGTGCCTTCTACCTATAAAGAAGCAATTCAAAGTATTGAATGTGAACAGTAGAATAAGGCTATGGATGAAGAGATGCAATATCTTCACTAGAATGAAACATGGGAATTGTGTAGCTCACTGAAAGGTAAGAAAACTATTGGGTGCAAATGGGTATACACACAAAAAATAAAATCTCCTAGTGACGGTCTACGCTTCAAGGCAAGGTTAGTTGCGGAAGTTATGCTTAGAAGGAAGGTATAAAATATAATGAAGTTTTTTCTCCAGTTGTAAAACATTTTCCATTTGAATTTTGCTAAAAAAATGAGATTTTGCATGGTGAATTAAATCAGGAAATCTATATGACTCAGCCAAGTGGGTTTAAGGTTGCAGAGAAAGAAGATTGTGTGTGTAAACTAAACAAGTCCTTGTACGGGTTGAAAGAGTCTCCATGAAAGTGTACAAATGGTTTGATAAGTTTATGCTAGGGCAGAAGTATACTCGAAGCCATTATGATTAATGTGTCTACTTTCAAAAGCTTCGTGATGGTTCCTTTATATATTTGCTCTTATATGTAGATGATATGCTTATATCCTCCAAGAGCAAGTATGAGATTGATAAGCTGAAATGCCAGATGAATACTCAGTTTGAGATGAAGGATCTTGGTGAAGCTATAAAGATCCTTGGCATGAAAATTCAAAGAGACGGGGTGAAGGGAACTATGAACTTGTCTCAATAAGTGTATTTGAGGAAAGTGTTACAACGATTTGGGATGAAAGGCAACACAAAATTAGTTACTACACCTTTTGCCCCTCACTTGAAGCTTTCGGCTTCTATGTCTCCTAGTATTCAAGTTCCATATGCAAATGCAGTGGGAAGTTTAATGTATGCAATGGTGTGTACGAGGCCTTATATTTCATAGGCAGTCAGTATAGCAAGTCGATACATGCATGATCCACTTCATTTTATCTTTGTAGTTCTTAAACAAGTCATAAACATCATACCTCAATTCTTCTAGCTTATCAAGCTAAAGTTTTTGTTGTTGGCTAGCCATATCGAGTTCAAAGTTTAGAGGGACACATCCCTAAGCTCTATGTTGGAGTTTGACAGGAAAGTGACAAGGTTTACCAAAGACCAATCTATAGGGGCACATCCCTAAAGCGGTTTTGAATGCAGTTCAGTATGCCCATAAGGCATCCAAAAGGCGTAAAAACCAATCTTTTTTATTTGAATTGATAGTTTTTTTAGGATGTTCTTGATTTGATAATTTGAGACTTCAACTTGACCACTTGTTTGAGGATGGCAGGAAATGCCAACTTTGTGAGCAACCCAATACTTTTTAACAAGATGCTTAAAGACGTGGTTAAAGAAATGCTTACCCCCATCACTAATGACACCCTTAGAGGTGTACAATTTTGTGATCATTGATCTTAGTGGAAATAGCCTCTGTCCATTTAGAAATGTAATCCACTACAAGAAGGATGTATTGATATCCATGGGAGGATGGAAACGGTTCTGATGATACATCAAACCATCATCTGATTAGCCCCGAACACGTGTTACGGTAATCTCGTCAACAAAACGAAGCATGTCCGATTGCACTCAATATCCAGTGAAGCCCAATAAGCAGCAAGCCCATCATTGGCAGAATCTAGACAATCGGGTCCGAGTTGCAATGAGCTAGTAAGCCCACACGTCATGCGGTCAAGCCCAATACTCGTAAGACCTCTAAGGCAAGTATCAGAGAGATTTACCTAAGACAAGCAGGCCAACAATACATTGGATCCGACTGGGAAACATATATTAAAGTATAAGTCAGGCAAGGAAACTCCCTTGCATGGACAACGCTCAGAAAAGGTAAGTTCTCCCCTAGATCTAGGAGCACAAGTCGTGTAGGAAAACTATCCCACATGGACAACTCCCAATCAGGAAAGGATCTCCAAAGCAATATCTTTTTCCCAAAACTACGCCACCAAAATCCTAGTCGAACAAGGACTCATTTACTATAAAAGAGAGATATGGTCGATGAACTAGAGGTACACAATTATAACACAGTTTATAGTTTTAAGTCTCTCCTAAGCCTTATTTAACTTAAGCATTGAAGTGCCATCGACTACCATTTGGTGGTCCTTGGCTCATGTTTGCTACCTGTATAGGTTAGGTAAGCAGAAATGAAGGAAAACAAAAATCGACTACATTAGTTTGACGCCCTTCGTGGGGAACGACAGAGTTCCTTAATAAGAAATGTAGTTCCACCTTTTCCAGATAATCAACAAGATGGCGACGACAAGGTCTCACAACAATGGAGATACTGACAAGCCTTCGAACGCTCAAACCAGTAGACCTGAGGGTGGACCTACTCTCAACACAGATGGAGCAGATCACAGAATTACTGGAGGCTCTTAGACAACAGAATCCTCAACCTGCAAAGGGAGACCGTGAACAGCGAAGGGCTTATTCTCGAGAAAGTTCCAAGGAGTATGTTCAGGAGAGTCGCGCTGCCCCAACAACTTCTTAATGGACAAGTGGCGAAGGCACGCCCAATAGAAACCCAACTCCTAGAGCTGACAGGCACGCCTCACACACCACAAACCTAAATGTGTTGTCCAGCCTTACGGTCCCTTTGTTCATGAACCATATCATCGACGAACTGCTGCCCAAGAAATGTACCCCACTGAAATTGGAGTTTTAGGACGGGACGGGAGACCTGACTGATCAACTATGCCGCTTCCAACATGTTATGGCACTCAAAGAACGGTCTGATACAATAATGTGCCGATCATTCCCTGCAAGTCTGAAGACGTCAACACTGACGTGGTTCCACATCCTTCTTTCGAAATCAATTGATTCGTTCCGGTCGATGGCATTAACGTTCCTTATACGCTTTGTGGGTAGCCAAAGGCTCAGGAGGGGCCCGCATTATTTGTTGACCTGAAGCAAAAACAAAATGAGTCGTTAAGGGAGAATGTGCGGATCATTTCCTGCAAGTCTGAAGACGTCAACACTGACATGGTTTCACAACCTTCCTTTGAAATCAATTGATTCGTTCTAGTCGATGGCATTGGCATTTCGTATACGTTTCATGGGTAGCCAAACGTTCACGAGGGGGGCTCGCATTATCTACTGACCCAGAAACAAAAACAAAATGAGCCGTTAAGGGAATATGTCACTCGTTTCAATGACGAGCTGACCCTCATTGACTGCTGTAGTAATGACAACGCCATTACGGCTTTCCATTTGGGTCTGAGCCTTGAGGAGAGGTAAGCTCTATGACTTCCTCACCCTGAAATCTCCAAACAATTGACGAACTTGCTCAAAGATGCCCCGAGATACATCATTTTGGATGAAAAGCTGGTCGCCAAGAGAAAGGTGGAGTCAGACAAGAAACCCTATGTCCCGAAGGATAGAAAAGAAGACAACGACAATAACAAGAGGAAGTGAACAGACAACAAGAGCGACTTGAAACGCCCCAGGCAGGACAAGGCCTCAAATTACGTCAGGTCCAAGTCTGTCACCCCTCTCAACTCCAGCCCGTCTGACATCCTTGATTCCATCAAAGATTGGGAAGAGCTGAAGTGACCACCTAAGCAGCAAGGAGACCATGCTAGGTGCGACAACAACAAATATTGTGCCTACCACAAGGAAGGAAGACATGATACTTAGGATTGCAGAAACCTCATAGGAGAAGTGGAGTATTGGATAAGGAAAGGCAAACTCAGGGAGTTCCTAAGCTCGAATAAGTGGTAGGGTCGAGCAAAAGGAAAGAGCGGACACTGTCAAGGAGATCGAAAATGAGGCTCTTGGCGTCATTTATGTCTTCTACGGGGTCGGTCCCGAGGTAGAATAGTCAAACAGGTCCCACAAAAGGACACTAACCGATATGCGGACACCATTTCAGTACGAGGACCGACAAGTGCAACACGCACGAGTTCACAGTCTGATCCCATCACTGGCGTTTACGGAGAGGGATCTCCAGGGGGTACATTCTCATCACAATGATGCCATAGTCATCTCAGTCCTTATCGCTAAGTGAGAGGTAAAGAGAGCTATGGTGGACACTGGAAGCTCATTAAATGTCATGTTCCTCAGTGCATTCCGCAACATGCAGCTACAAAAGAAGGACTTAACACCCGCCAGCCACCCTATGGTCAGATTCAGCGGAGAAAATGTTTCCCCATAGGGTAGATAAATCTAATGGTGGTGGTAGGAGAGACATAGCTAAGGAAGTACCTTGTTCAAGAGTTCATGGTAGTTGACAGCCCGTCCACCGACAACATCGTTCTAGGAAGGCTTTGGCTACATCATATGGAAGCAGTGGTATCCACCCTATACCAATGCATAAAGTATACAACCAACCATGCTCAAGGGACTATCCGAGGAGATTAGCCGGCAGCAAGAGATTGCCATTACACAACCCTGAAGCAGCTAAACTATTGCCAGTTATAGCTCGAGCACACACAACCAACATGCCAGGCATTAGGCGAGGACATAAAAGGTGTACTACTCTATGAAGGCAGAGGAACCCCTATAGCCAAGGAACAATATGCGGAGATCCAGAAGTCAAAGCTAGCGTGACAATCCAGATTAACAAAGAGCTAAGTAACAATACTTCAGCAACCGGGCATTAACTCCAAGAGTTGTTCATCTGCAAGGAACTGTCCAGCAGCATGAAGTCCACTATTCAATAACTTCATTAGCCTTTACAAAAAAAAAAAAAAAACTTCGCTAGAGGGACAACGCAATCCAATCTAGGACCATTTGCTCCTCATTCAGTGCCAAATTAGCTGAGTCTCCGCTCTGAGTAAATTATTTGTTGCTTTGATTTTGTTTCTTCTTTTCTGTTTTTATTTCAGTATATAAGAGTTGTCCGTACAAGACATGTTCCAGAAATAAAACAAATTTTATTGATTGTAATGAGAGTTCTTACAAAGCTTGCCGACTAACTAGTACATCAGTTTATACACTACAAATATCTAAGTCTGATGCAAGCATCTATCCGCTGAAACAAGGGTAGAAACTCTGATATGCCATTCCGCCTCCAGACGAGAAGGTGGAAAGACTAAAACGTCCACAACAGGAGACAAAGGAAAGCACTCGATTAATTACTCTGACAAATCGCATTGTGGAGATGACTCAAATGTGCCAACACAAGCCTCGAAACGAAATGCAAACGTCTTCAACCCGATTGACTACCCTAAGGAAAAGAAAAGAAACTAGAACAAAAAGAGGATGACCCCCAGGCATAATTGTCTAAAATGTGGCTGAGTTAACATCACTGAAAAGAAGGTCGCATTCATCAGAACCCACCCACTATCCCAACCTACCTTCCAGTTGGTGCATCACGTGAAAACCAGAACGGACAAACACTACAAACCAACTGTTGGTATTATCACCCAACAACAGTGGCAAGTGGGAACTCGGAAACCACAAATGATGGAAGACAAACATGTCCTCTGAGGAACAATATGTACTTATTCTATGAAATATAGGAAGATATTACAAGATCTCATGAGATCAATCCAGTGCCCACCCAGATCAGGCGGCACCGCACAACAACAAGTCTTATCAAGAATCATCGGCAAAAAGGTCAAAACATCCGAAGACTCCAGTGAACAAGATCATCATTCAGCCTTTGGAAAACCCAAAGCAAACTCTCTGGTAATATGCATTTGATTAACATGCTCTACTAATTGCATTGCAGTGCTTGAACGCAGAATAGTCAGCCCATATACATAAGCGAAATGGTTTACCAAGAGACGTCAACAAGCAGTTACTTCAGCATTAAAGGTCGTATGAGAAATAAGGAAAGTGGCAATTCCAATAGCAACTGCACAAGTCTACACTTTTTGAATTAATGGTTCTGCAGGTAGCCCCATTAACTGGGAGGAGTAATTGATGCTGATCTGTCTAGCAGAATGCGCCATATCCCTAGCACGTTGATCCACACAAATTTTTCTAAAGGTACCCCTCAACTAATAGGCTCAATCTTATGTCATGCCAGGCCCAGCCTAGCACACTCAAAAGAATAACAACAAATGCCTTGAGAGCCCATATAATAAGGAGTGTGCCTACAAAGTATTATTAAACCAAAGGCATCAGCTCCACTATTGTTCCCCTGTTGTTCATTAAATACAGTCAGCCTATTATTTTGTCTAATCAATCTATTCGAGACTTAAACCAGACCGCCAGGCGAGTTAGGTAATTCAGGACCCCCAAGTTAGACTTACATGCCCCGAATCTCTCAGGTGAGTTAAATAAGTCAGGACCCGCAAGTCAGACTTACACGCCCTGAATTTCTCCGGCAGGTTGATTAAGTCAGGAACCCCAGGTTAGACTTACATGCCCCGAATCTCTCAGGCTAGTTAAGTAAGTCAGGACCCCCAAGTTAGACTTACACGCCCCGAATCTCTCAGGCGAGTTAAGTAAGTTTGGACCCCTAAGTCAGACTTATGCGACCAAAATGTTATTCTAACCAAAGCTTAGTCAGTTTTTACCTATGACAATAGCTTCTGGTACACTCTAATGTCGAGTTTGTGAATTAAATGGATGTCAATGATTTAGAGAGTGGAAGTTTAGTCAACGCTCTAAAGACTGATCAAGATGGCTTGCCAAGAATCATTATCCAAACATGGACGATAGAAACCAAACCTGACCAAAGCTTAGTCGATGACGATCAACGACAACGGATGACGATAGTTTCTGGTTTGCTTGAAGCCTAGTCTACACATAACGGATTCTGACGGCTTAGAAAGTGGGAGTCTAGTCAACGTTCTCGAGGCCTAATTAAGTTGATTTTATAGGGGTCACTACTCATACACAGACAATGATCGTCGAACCCCGACCAAAGCTTAGCTAGTGGCTGCTGATGAAGATGGTTTTGATCAGCTCGCTGCGTGCATATTCTAACAGCCTAGAAAGTGGGAACTTCTCATGCAGCCTGGTGAATATAGCTTGCCTAACCAACTACAAACAATAATGCCAAAAGTTTAGTTAGAACGACAGATGATTCTAATTGTTGGCTCGCTCCAATTCCTAGTCCACCATGAATGGATCAAAATGGGTTGGAAAGTGGGAGCTTAGTTAGTGCTCATGTAGACCGGTGAAGACGGTTTGCCAGGGACCATTATGGTCGCCGAAAGTTATAATTGGCAATAACAACCCCCGGTCCAATTAAGCCTATTCTACGAATACCAAATAAAGTCGAGTCAAACATCCAGTCAGAGTTCTAAAAAACTCAACCCAGACGACTCGCAAAGACTATCGTCCACTCATCTACAAGGAGGCGAGCGCTAGTACCACAATCTGACTAATACGCCTATAATAGCGACAACAACTGTTGGTCCAACATACATCTAAGCAACCAAACAAGGGTGTGTCACACTCCTCGATCTTTACAAAGGAATCTGACCAGAAATGCACCAATTACTACATCATAAGAAGTCAAAGCTCCCAACAGCAAATCAAACATGAGCTACCTAGCCAAACAAAGTTCCTCGTCTGACAACCAATTTTGAAATAAGACAAAGAAAGGACAAGCTAGCAGGAAAGCAAAGGAAGACAAAAAAGTACAAAGTATTGTTCATTTGCAAACGCAAGTACATGATTCACCCCTCATCAGAAGGAGAGTCAGATACATCTATTGGCGTTGCCTCTCGGCCCCTTCATCAAGACCGCCTTCTTCTTCAGACAAATCAGAGGTCGCTCCAAACTCTGCATATGCAATATCTTTATAATATGAGAGATCACATTCGAGATGTTCCTCCTCCATCAGACACAATAGCTCCTGCCTTCCATGCACGACTCTGTTGAATTCAAATGTGCTATGGGCCTTAAGAAATTTCTCATCGCGCCCTCTTGAATTGGCAAGCTTATACTTAAGTTGCTCCAAATTGCCCGACAGGATCTCAGTCTTGGACGGCTCTGCATCTACCTTATCACTAGTGATATTCTGTCTCACTCTGCGGCTATTGGAACTGCTCTTCAGCGACCCGTGCATGCTCGGCATGAAAATCAACGCTAGCCTCCAACTACTGATATTGGATAGTCCACTTGGGCTCCATCTTAATCCTCTCAGCATGCAGAGCATGCAGTTCAACCCGCATTCCATCAACAGAATCACAGGTAAGTAACAAGTCACGACAAACAAGGCTCAGTTCATTCTCGAACCGATCCCTTGCAGACTCTACACTAGCCAAGTTAGACTCAAGCACTTCCAAGCAAACCCTCTGAGCCTCCAACCCAATGGACCTGGGCTCCGCTCCAATATCTAAAAAAGCTTCAAGTTGCTTCATCAACGACTCAATCTCGTGAAGAGCATCGGAGTATGACTTTTGTAGATTTGTGAAGACTCGCTCCATGGTATACACCCTTTCATGAGTGGTCTTGATTTCAATTCCAAACGCAGCCACTTGATTCAGATAAAACATCCACATCACAAGGTGTTTCTGCCCCTTATCTAAACGTTCTCCCAACGTCACTTCCATTGGATCCGGAGCACAGTTCACCAGCCAATCATTCCACATGCTGATATGCTTCTCAGCAGCGTAAGAGATGTCAAACTTCTGATACCAAGCTTGGTTGCCCATCCTTATTACATCCGGAGCAAACAGACTGATACGTGCATCTAGATGAAGATCATTCAGAGCCAAAATCACTTCAACACCACCCTTAGCCATCTTCACTGTATCAGGGCCTTCATCAACAACTTTACCATTGCCCTTAGTTGTCGGCTCTCTTTCGCGTTCCAACCCAGCTTCAGAGGAAGAAGGAAGCAAATTATTCCTTAGATCCATCATCAGTTGAATATGAGGATGGAAAAGAGACTGAGCACAACATGAGTGACAAAAAGAAAAATCTTCGCTATGATGCTAATGATCAAATGACTCTTCAATAGGCTCATGATCCAGAAAGAAGCGAAGCTCGAAGTCCTTTATTGAATAAGGACGATCGTTCGAAGCTTCCACGCTCTCCTGTAGCAGTATCTTATTCATAAACTCTGTTTGCTTGGTGCTCAACCTTGTAACATCTTCCACACCCACCATTTTCACATATTATCTCTCCAAGTCAGAAATAAAGGAAGGGGCCATGACAATAATACCACGCCCCTCCGAAATAACAGTCTCACCGGGCTCTTTCCCAACAGCACCACGTTCTTCGGACGAGGCCAGACGCCTCCGAACGGGATTGGACAAAGCGCAAGATCTCTTTTGATGCACAGGAAAAGGAATTCATTTATTTCTGCCGTCCTTGAAGAGCTTGGAACCTTGAGCTTGGGAATCTTCCTCTTCCGTGAAATAGACGTTATTTCAAGCTTTGGTTTCTTCACTAGATACACAGTGGCAGCCACGTGCCAATGAGCCCATAGACCACTACACTCAACATTAGAAGGATTGACTACATCTTCTACCTCCAGATGAGGCATGGCACGGAACACATCCAAAGTGGCTTTATCCTTAGCAAAAAGAGGCTAAGTAGAGAATCTACTTGCAAAAGTCACAACAGGTCAATCTAATATGAAATTGGCACAAGTAAGAGCGGAGAAGGAATAAACTTACTCAGTGGTGTAAATTCACACTCAACTAGACAACAAACAAGCTCAAAGTATGAAGAGTCCGCAGGAGGCATGAAACAATACTTCTGCCACAATTTAAAATCATCATGTAATTTGTCAAAGCAGTGCGGCGATGTCGGCACACACACAATGTGCTCATTTATACAAGGAGAAGTGAGCATCTGCATCGTCCTTGAAGACGCTCGGACACCAACATCCTTAGCTCTAATCAGAATGGCGATCAAAGTCCTATACCCGTTCAGCACAAGTTGAGTGTGTGCAATGTTGAGGTACGCCAAGAACTCCCAGATCTCCTTGATGATAGGAAAGCAGACACCCGATTGCAACATACCTTGGTGAAGGCAGATAAACCCCTCAGAAGGATACAATGGCGTCATATCAACACTCAAAGTGCAGAGCACCGAATCATCAAGAATCCCGAATGTCTTTCGCGGAACTTCCAGATCAGATTCAGAAAGGAATATCTCTTAAAAAAATTATGGCTCCTGGCAAACAGTTCATCAGAAAGTTGATCCCCGCCTGCCATAAAAGTACAAACTTTCAAATATGAAGGTTGAGTGAAGTCAAAGTCAAAGACACAACAAACAATACAACAAAGTAGAACCTCAAAGATCAAAAGAGCAAATGAGTTATATTCCACAAACATGAGATCTAAAGAAGTTGACCTCTCGCATTTCCCGCCTAATTAATGCAATTTGTTGCTTGAGAAAATCTCTCAGACTCAATCATCATGACTGTATAACAACTTCAGGAAATGACCTAGCGTACCAATAAGATGGTCCACTAACTCGAAGGGAGTTGTAGATGATACATCAAACCATTTTCTGATAAGCACCATACACGTGTATTGATAATGTCATCAACAGAACGAAGCAGACCTAATTGCACGCACAATCCAGTGAGGCCCAAAAAAAATACCCATCATTAGCAGAATCCTGATAGTCGGGTCCAAGTTTCTATGAGCTAGTAACCCCACACGTCATGCGGTCAGGCCCAATACTCTCTAAGGCAAGTATCAAAGAGATCTACCCAAAACAGGCAAGCCAACAACACATTGGATCCGACTGGGAAACATATATTAGAGTATAAGTCGGGCAATGAAACTTCCTTGCATGGATAAAGCTCAGATAGGGAAATCTCTCATGCGGATCTAGGAACACAAGTCGTGCAGGGAAAGTAAACTAAAAGTTAAAGGAAATAGTTGAGAGAGATAAGCAATTGCTAAAAATGGATAAAATGAAAGACAATAAGTACTTGAATAAATAGGGAACTTACTTCTACTTCAATAGAAAATTAAAATGTTGGAAATAAAGTAGAACATGCACTTATATATTTTTTCTTCTCTATCAAGCAAAAATCTAAAGCCAAAAACTCTAACCAAAATTATCTTCAAGACAAAAGCTCTCCAAAACCAAAAACTACTCAATAAACTATCTCAAACAAAAACTTAGACATAAACTCTCCAAAAAAAAAACCTCCTCCTTTATGAACGTGGGGTATTTTATAGGTAAAAAGGGTTTGAGTGAAATAATAAAACATGTTTGAGTGAAATAAGGAAATATGGTATAGTAAAATAAGGAAATGTGTTGGGAGTAAAATGAGGAAACATGGTTGAGTAAAAAAAGGAATTGTATTGGGGTGAAATGAGAAAATATGGTTGAATGAAAAAAGGAAATATGTCTTGTAGAGATTTTCTTTAGCTATGATAAAGTTAGCCATGTGGATATCCAAATCTTCATGTTGATTTCTTTGATATTCGTAGTTGTTGATGCTTTGTTGGCTTGACTTCATGGGTCTTAAGCTTCAAATTCCTTGGTCCTTAACAATGTGTGTGAACTCCCAATGGGCTTTCTAGTTATTGCATTTAGCCTTATTGTGCCACTTTTTGCATGATTTAAGATTAGTGCTTGAATTCCTACAAAATACACAGTGAAATATTTTTATTAGATAATTGGAGCTAGTAATTGTATATTTAGGGTGTAAAAATCGATGTTTTGGGTGCATATCACACCACTCCAAATAACCTTTTGCTAATCCTCTAGGAAAGAACAATGAAAAAAAAGACAAGAACACAAAACAAAATATTTTTATTCTTCTTAAACTTCTTAAAGAAATCAATGCCACTTTTACTGGTATGACTCGATTGCATTTACATTATGCAACAACGCCTTGAACCTCTAGCATGACACTAAAAGAAGAGTTTTAGCCTCCTGGGTTATCCAGGATGACACCCGCAAAATTTTTTTAAAGAAACAAAAATTGGTGTGTCTCTGATTTTTCTCAAAGAAATCCTTGTCATTCAACCACATAGAAGACAAGCGGGATATGTAAATAGTTACTAAAATGCACATTACAAGTGAGCAACTTTGGAATAAGGTGTGTGTGTGAATAACCAACAAATGCAACTTTTCGTGTCAAAGTAATGTACATCCTAATCTACCTTTTGAATAGCCGTCTTGAATTCAAAACTCACTAGTTATTCTCACTAAAATGATCATTTTGAGTTTGGCTAAAATATTTTCTCTATTGCATGTGAGGAGAAGAGTAAATGCAAAAATTCAAACTTTTCACATGCTCATAAGATAAACAAACATGAAAAAGAATAATAGTCTCATGGAAGGAATGTTGATCACTTGCAAGAATGCCGAGTTACCCACCATCGCGTTTTCTCATCTATTCTCCACTTTTTACCATACCTTACAATCGGGTTTTGGACTTCTCTAAGAAAAAATAAATCTGGCTTGATTTGAATTTTTTTTTGGTGAGGAAGAGTGAGGTAGATGGTAAGTAAAGAGATATTTATATGAAAATGTAGGGTCTTCCAGTAGCTTAATAGGGAACCATCAATCACTTCCTTTTATTTTCCTTTCTTCCTCACAACTCTTTTTTGTTTATTTGCTTCTTCAGAACCTCTATTCTCTCTATTTTTTTTCTTTCTTTTTCACAAACTTTTTACTGAAATACCTTGGACTTTGGATTTTCACATTGCACTCCTATTTTTGTTCAAAAACTTATTTACACTTTTTAGAAACATAAATGGGAAAATGGGTTTTTATATGTCTAATAATCCAAGACAAAGGCTCACATCAGTATTGGATGGAGTGGTTAGTGATGCATCCAAAAATCTTCATCGTGTGAGTTTGACCCGCAAAACAGATGTTAGATTGCCAAAAACCACCTTTTAAGTGGTCGAAGGCACTCCGATGCTTAAGAATCAACTTTGTTTGAAGAAGGAAGTAAATCTGACAAAACTTAGTTAAAGTTGCATACTTGTGTCGAATGTTCCGTTTACCTTTTATAATGGTCGCGGTTATTTCTTTTCATGACTTAAGCATGTGAGGCGCAACAGAAGGAGATGTTTCTCGTAACAGTCTCCTCCTTAATGGATATGCGTCCGTGGAGGCATAACTCCCTCCATGACTCTTTTTGATACAACGTTCCTAATCTTTTTTAGATAACTCGTGTCGGGCTTGGATTCAGACTTTGATTTGCTCGAGCCTGAGTTCGGGCTTCATTTATATCTTCTCATTAGAGGGCCTTGTTTGGGCCTCTATGATTGGCTTTATTCTTCTTGGGTTTTATGATATGGCCTAACAGATTGGGCGTCGTATCCTCATGATGGATGTTTTCTTCCATGTGTACGACCATGATGATCGGTCTATTATCAGCTATTCCCCCTTTTAGTTAGTGGGTATGCTGACGTGTCCACTAACTTCGTGATAGTTTACTTTTCAATTCCATCATTACCTTGTATTTATGCTGTCAGCAACTTTTTGCGGGTTGGTGTCTTGATTCTTTGCTTGCCCATTAATTTTAAGCACATTTATTGGGTTTCGCATAGCCATCATATCTCGCACGTTGTCCCATGTACCATCCCTTCATTGCTCGGCTCTATAAAAGGAGATGTGACGAATTCAATTTCATTTTTTACGCTCTCTTTAAAATTAGGGTTCGTTCATTCCTTCGCCTTCTCCATTTTCTTTGCTCATCTGTTCTTTAACGATGTTCATTGGTGACAAACTAAGTGGTGAGTCGCTAGCTATGTGTGAGGCTCATTTTCTCCCAAAATAGTTTCTCAGACGATGCTGGATAGTCTTCGTTTTGATTATAATCTGCCACCCAACCTCAAGATTATCCTGCCTAGACAGGATGACAATCCTTGTAATCCAAGGGTTGGATACATCGCGTTGTGCATGTTTTCTTCTGGCCTTCGATTCCCAATAACAGAGATGCTGGCGCTACTCGTGATGAAGTTTGTGATGTTAGCATTGATTGGGAAGTGAGCTTGGATGGACGTGTTACGGATCGCGATGCTCCTGGTAATGTCATAGTTTCGGCTTCTAGAAAAAGAAAGCTTGCGAGGTCCACTAGTCCATCGAGGCGACTGTTGATAGATCCTGGTCGAGTTCCAAGGAAGAAACAATTTTCTACTTGTGGTTCTGCTCGGATTGCATCCCATCCGAATTCTGTTCGGGATGTTACGGAGGCTACCTCTCACCCATGTCCTTAATGTGAAGATGTTGTTAAAGGGGATCGCGAATATCTCGAGGAGGCTGAGGAACTGAGGCTGGTGTTGCAGAGGAGCGAGAAAGAGACTACTCGTTCATTAGATGATATTGAAAAGTGGCTTATTTATGCCTATGGTGTTTCGGACATTGTTGAGTTGTCTAATGATGATCCTCAGGCTATCAATGATAAAATGCTTCAGTTAGCGGTGAAGCAGTCTAAAGTTGTTGGTGGTGGTAAGAGTTTCAAGGTTCGCTCTCATTCTCCTTCTATTGACGTCAACAAAGTGGTCGGGTTCTTAGTTTCTTCTCTTGTCTGTCTAAGTTCTCATGCCTCCGTCGTCACCGCTAGTCCTGCTCCTGCTATGGTTGCTTCTCGGCGGGAGTGTAAAAGCAATTTTTTTTCCATTGTTACTGTTATTCCTTCTGCCCTTTAAGCTGTCGAGGGTGGTTCTTCATTGCTTCCAGATCCTCGTGTTCTTCATCCGCAATTTTGTTGGACTGAGCCTGGCCCAAAAGATTTCTGTAACAAGTTAGATGGGAAGTTTTGCTGGTTCACTCAGCTTGATATGCAAGACGGTGCATGCAGGTTGATAAATGAGTGGCACAGGCGATTAAAGGACTTCAATGCCCATACTGGATCCATTTGATCACCTAGATCATGGTATTGAGCAAATAATGGATGGGATGAATCATCTTGCCTATGTAGGGGTGATGGGCTCGGTTTATCGAGGTGGTCGTGATCAAGTGAGTTCTTTGGAAAGGAGGTTGGCGACACTGTTGCTGGTGTTTTCTCACATTTTTTCCCAATTTTATGTGTTGAGAGGGCAATGCACAGAGTCAGAGAAAACTGCAAAGGTTGCTCGACAGTCACTGATTGAGGCAGAAAATATGCGAGATAAATTTGCTGCTGAGCTTGATTCTTTGAAAGCCAAGTTGGATGGGGTTCATGCCCATTTATGTGATGTGGAAAAAGAGTTATCCGCTAATAAGGCAACTTTTGATAAAGTTTCTTCTGCTGAAGTTGAGTAATCTGTTATTTGTGATATCGCTGAGAGGCGGGTGGAACAGATGACTGTTGCACTCGGCGAGGTCAAGGAAGATAATTTCGTTATGCTTACCACCACTAAGGGATAGATTGTCGCGGTAAAAAATGAACTCGCTACTGCCAATGATAGGTTCTGCATTGTCGAAGCTGAAGATTGGAAGCGAGTTGTTGATGGACGGGTTGAGCTTCTTGACTATATTGAGGAGCTCGACGAGGATTTGTCCAGATACCGTCACTTGGTCGATCAAGCTTTCGAAGACGATGATGTTGAAGAATTGACTCCAGTAGTTTAGGAGCCATTGCTTCCTCTACCCTCGAACGCCCCAGAGTCATTACTTTCTCCCCCCCCTGAAGAGAGGCCTTCGCCTGTCCCCATGAGTGATGACCTTGTAATTGCCTTTGTTTCTTCCCCTATTCCATCTCCTTCCCCGGATGTAATAGAGTAACATTATCAATGAAATGAGCTTTGTTATTTCCTTCATTTTCATTTATGTTGTAGTTGTCTTGGATTTTGCTTTGAATTCATTTATTGCTGCTTTCATGCTTTGGCTCATCATTCGTCTAGTTGATGTGCTGCAAAAAGAGAAAAGTTTACTTTTACGCGTAGTTCATCGAATCATGTAAATTCGTTTTTCTAATTCTGACTTTGTTTTTTCAACATATCAGTGGACTAGAAGTTTTTGTGTTAAGTTGACTCATTTGTTCAACTTTTACTTCGTTAGCTCGACGTTTCAGTCGATTCAAAGTTTTTGTGTTAAGGTTACACATGCGTCCAACTTTTACTTTGTTAACTTGACATCTTAGTTGACTTGAAGTTTTTGTGTTAAGTTGACACGTGTGTCCAACTTTTACTTCTTTAGTCGATTTTGAAATTTTGTGTTAAGTTGACTTGTTTGTTCAGCTTTTACTTTGTTAACTCGACGTTTCAATCGATTCGAAGGTTTTGCATTAAATTGACATGTGTGTCCAACTTTTACTTCGTTAACTCGACCTCTTAGTCGACTTGAAGTTTTTGTGTTAAGTTGACACATGTGCCCAATTTTTACTTCGTTAACTAGACGTCTCAGTCAATTCAATGTTTTTGTGTTATGTTGACTCATTTATTCAACTTGTATTTCATTACCTCAACGTCTCAGTCGACTCGAAGATTTTGTGTTGAGTTGACAGGTGTGTCCAACTTTTACTTCGGTAACTCAATGTCTCGGTCGATTCGAAGTTTTTGTGTTAGTTGACTTGGTGTCCAACTTTTACTTCGTTAGCTCAACAGCTCAGTTGACTCGAAGTTTTTGTGTGTAGTTAACTTTGGTGTCCAACTTTTATTTGTTAACTCGACGTCTCAGTAGATTCAAAGTTTTTGTGTTTGGTTGACTCAGGTGTTCAACTTTTACTTCGTCAACTTGACATCTCAGTCGATTCGAAGTTTTTGTGTTTAGTTGACTCGGGTGTCCAACTTTTACTTCGTTAACTCGACGTCTCAGTCAATTTGAAGTTTTCGTTTTAGGTTGACTTGAGTATCCAAATTTTACTTCGGTAACTCGACGTTTCAATCCATTCAAAGTTTTTGTGTTAGGTTGACTCGGGTGTCTGACTTTTACTTCGTTAACTCGACGTATCTCTTGATTCGAAGTTTTTGTGTTAAGTTGACTCAGGTGTCCAACTTATACTTCGTGGTTGATCAGACCAAAAGTTTATACATATCTGACTTTCGTCGTGATTTCTTTCTGCTAGATACACCGATTGCTTTATATGGCTAATTTCTTGGCATATCTGTTCTGTCGTACATGCCAAAAATGGGGATTCTGAATTTGTAATCTTATTGATATTCCCTTTCGGATGCTCTCACCAGCGCTAACTCGTTAAAGCATTTACGCTGGTTCGAAGAGCAATTTGCTTTGTCTTCATTTGCTTGATGTCGATCCTCGTATTAGAGATTGATGATTTTGTTTCTTTTTTTTCTTTGCTTGATTTTGATCCTCGTATTAGACATTGATGTTTTTATTTTGCTTGTTTTTCTTTGCTTGATGTCGGCCCTCGTTTGTCGTATATTTTGTCATGGCTAGTAGACTTAGGGTGCCTTTTACTTAGTAGCTGAGTTAGGGGTGAGCATCCCATCTCGCGATCCTAAACCCGTTCGGTCCCATTCCGATTTTTTTGGGTCCTTTTGGGATTGATCAAACTCATCCCAATCCCGTTCCGTCTTGATCTAGAATGGGATGGGATAAGGATGAAGATTTTCAATCCCGCCTATCCCATCCTGTCCCGAATTTATTTATTTAATAATTATTATTAATTTTAATCAAAATACTCTTCTAAATTAAAGTTTAGGATGTGTTGAAATTAAACCAATGTAAGATGAAATTCTATATAAAATCTAAATGAATTGAATCATTAATTCTAAATGAAATTTAATATTTATTTGCCTTCCAAAAAAAATTTAATATTTTTTTTATTTAATATCTATTATTATTTATGAAAGTACGTTATATGTATATAAATTTGACATTATTGGTGTGTGAGTTATGTGAGATAAAATATTTTTTGTTATTTTTAATTGGAGGACTATTTAGTGTGTTCATCCCGTCCCATCCCGATCCCGTTTGAGATGGGACAAAGTCGGGATGTGGTCTATCCTGTCCCAATCCTGAATGAATGGGATGGGATAGGGATGGGTCCACCTCGTCCCATTTTGTCTCGTGCCCACCCCTAAGCTGAGTAGTATTGTTTCGTTTGATCATGTTCGCATCACCAAACTATCTGATGATTCCTTTGTGAACATCAAACATGCTTATGTCAACACCAAACTGTCCAATTATGCTCACATCAGCACCTAATTGTCCAATCATGCTTACATCAACACCAAATTGTCAAATCATGCTCATATCAGCACCAAATTGTCCAATCATGCTGATGCTAGCTCTGTGTTTGGTGTCAATCATCGTGGTTCGATCGAGTCTGTTGCTGCCAATTTTGTTGTTAGTGACTCGGGTCGAGCTTGCATCCGTTGGTAGGATCTTTGAATCGCATTAGTTGGTTGGTACAAACTTTTCTATGTTCTATGCATTCATGAAATGGCTTGTCTAGTTTCGTTAGTACTCTTGTTTTGATATAAATTAGTTTGAGTGGGAAGTTTTCCCGTCCTCTTCTTCCTTTAGGTCGACTATTTTGCTTTCTTCCGTTATGAGTGTAGGGTGCATATCAGCTCCCTCGGCTATTCTCTCAATCCCGCAGTGCTATCTGCTTTCTCCGTCCATGTGAGTTATATATCTGGCATTATGATGAACTCATCGAGTCATCCTTTCTGAACCTAATGCTCAAGTTCGTCTTTTAAATTGTAGCAGTCTTCAGTATCGTGCCCATGATCCTTATGGAAGGAACAATATTTGTTTTAGTCATTTTCAATAAGACCGCCATGCCTTTTGGAGGCTCTAGGTTAAGGGCGTCAAAGAAGGGGCTTCTCTTCAGTCCGGCGATGAAGGTCGCAGCGGTTGTGTCATCGCTACATCCATTGATCATTGTTAGTTCATTGGTGTAACGAGTAACGTATTCTCGTATTGTTTTCTTGGGCTTTTGCTTGATATGAAAGAGGTAGTGTGGTCCTTTCCTTATCCTCTGGCTCCCGATGAATCTGGTGATAAAAGCGGTGGCTAACGAATGGAAAGAGTCTATCAACCTCGGTGGTAGGCTATTGAGCCAATGTATCGCTATGGAGGTGAGGCTGATTAGAAATGTTCTGCATAAGATTGACTCTGTGGTTTCCATCAAGGCCATCATGTGGTGGAAGTGTCTCAGCTGATCAGTTGGGTTGGTGGTACCATCATACACTTCGAACTTTGGTGGAGTGAAAATTTTTGGCATTGCCATTTTCACGAGGCTGTTGGATAACGGCGGTTTGGCTAACTCGTATAGTATGTTGGGATCCGTGACTTATATTTTGAATGGAATTTCAGCAAGCGTTCAATCACACTGTAGAGTTTTGCATTGGGGAAGCTCGCTGCTTTAGAAGTTTCCCTGTTGGGGTTCTGCTAGGACTTCATCACTTCCTTGAGTTCGGTTGGCGGAGTTTTGTTGGGGCGGTGCCTGAACAGGGTCAACTGGCAGGATGTGCTCCTGGGTGATTTTTTTCAGCATCTTTGTCATGTAGTTCATCTGGGCCATGAGCAGGTCTACTTGAGGATCCGTGGCGGCGTCGCCAGATGTTTAGGTTGTCTGGGCTGTTGCATGTTGTGGATCCAAATTCTCGGGCTTTATCGATTCGATGACCCGATCTGTTTCTTGTTCATGAGCTATTTGTAATGCATCGTTGCCAATAGGAGAGTTGTCGTGATCATCATTTGTTCTGACGGCTTATTGATCTTCTATCATATTGTGGTGAACTTTGTCACCGTGGACCTTGTTTTTAGAAAGGAAACTCATCGTTCCCCACGAACGGTGCCAAACTGATGCGTCCAAAAATTGTCTTCCTATGAGTTTGACCTACAAAACAGATGTTAGATTACGAATGACCACCTTTTTGGTGGCCGAAAGCATTCTGATTCTTAAATCAGCAACTCTGTTTGAAAAAGAAAGTAAATTTGGACAAAACTCAATTAAAGTTGTATACTATTGTCGAATGTTCCATTTACCTTTTATAATGGCCGAAGTTAATTATCTGCGTGACTTAAGAATGTGAGGCGCAACGGAAGGAGATGCTTCTCGTAACAGTCTCCTCTTTAATGGAAATGCGTCCATGGAGGCATAACTCCCTCCACGACCTTTTTTGGTGCAACGTTCCTCTTTTTTATTAGAGAACTCGTGTCGGGCCTGAATTTGGGTTGTGGTTCGTTCGGGCCTGGGTTCGAACTTCGTTTATATCTTCTCGTTAGTGGGCCTTGTCTGAGCCTCAAAATTTGCTTTATTCTTCTTAGATTTTATGAGCTAGCCCAACAGATTGGACGCCATATCCTCATGATGGATGTTCTCTGCCACGTATACGACCGTGATGATCGGTCTATTTCGATGTATTATCAATTAGCAAGATGGTTTTGAGAAGGCTTAAATGGATAAAAGATGCCTAATTGGCCTCTATGGTTTGGTAATGGTTATAAGTCTCAAATAGACTACAAGATCTATGTTTCTCTTAACTCGAAAAAGATGTCATCCTCAGTGATCAACCAAAAAGAAAAATAATGTAACTTCACAACAAGTTAATGTTGGATCCAATAAAATTTTAAGTCATCGTATGACTAGGAGTAGTGTAAAAACCCTTAGAATAAATGAAAGGTTTGATAGCTCACAAAGTTAAAGTTTCCACTATTATTTCTCTAGATTCTCAGAAAGTTACTTCTCTTTTCCAAACTACAACTGTGGTCATTGTGCAAAAATTGGTTTGTTCCTGAATGCTCAGCTACAATGTTTACTCTAGTAATAAACTTCCAACATCCTTTTGCCTAAATATAGTGAATCAAGTAATCCAATCTCATCATAGCTAGGATACCACACCATTTTTATTTTTTTTAGAAACAGATTTTCAAAAAAAGTTTGAATTTTGATCAATTTCCCACCCCCAACAAATAAAACACTTCTCTCAAGGAGGGAGAGAACAATTGTTTAAACCAAGGAGGAATAACTCTTAAACAACACTTTTTTCTACCCCCACGATAGAGACCTTGTGTCCGAGCTCACAAGTTAGTAGGTATATCTTTCAGACACATTGTTTTAGTGGCGTGGGTGCTAAGTGAAATTTGATTGGAAATTGCTTGGTGGTTATTTTTGTTTATGCATTTTAACGAATTGTATGGTTGCCTACATGAATAAACTACAGTAAACAAATAGGGCAGACCTAGCCCTGTTTTTGAAACTGGTGGGATTTCCTCACCCACCTAATCACTTCAGCTGTGTGATTCTAAGACACATAATAAAATCAACTAACATTAGAGCCAATTATAACGGTGTTCATAGGACAACTAAGACCAAGGTGAATTTGCTGGATTTTGTGTTGACCAAAGCTAAACGTGACATTGGGTTTAATCATTCAATGAACTCCGGGAGGCCGTTGCAACATGGGTAACTCACTTGGTACACCAAGTCACTAGTAAGATGCAGACCAAAGAAGACGTGGTGCAACTAACAATTTTGGCTAGGAACACACACCCTAAGTACGTATTTGACATGCATCGTTCTCATATCAATCGGCCCATAGAGCAGTAGCATGTGTATAGTTCTTAATTAGACCACGTGATCTCCTATCACTTATGCAATAATCCGACTTCTTTCAAGCGTAACTCTGACCTCCTAATTTGGACTTTGTACTGTTGGATACAAGATTTTAGGATCATCCGTTAGCACCTTATCTAATCAGGCAATAATAGATAACATCGTGATGCCCACTGGTTTCAATCAATTTTGTCCCTCACAGATTAAAAAGACAAAATCTCATTAAAACGTTGTTTGCTTAGATTTGACATTTGTGTGGTTCAGAAGTAACCGTTGTTTGTATATGTATTTTTCACAATCGTCTATGGATACTCGATCTTGTGTTTTGACACTGTCATCCTTCCATATCAATTTTTTCTTTTATGAAAGTTTGGGAATGACCCAACAAACGCTTGGTTCACACAAAATTTTTTTTTTTACCACCCTAGCGATCATTTGATTTGCTCCTTAGGTTTTTTTAGCCACTATTTACATCTTCACCACACTCCTCTCCTCCTATCTCCCCTCACTCTGAAATCAAAATTGAGATGACAGAACGTCCAATTTGGGAATACAATGTTCCCGTTCTACTAATGTGAACATATGCATTGAGCTGCCCCCTACCACGACAGCTCAATTTGAGATATAACCAACTATTATCAATATATTGTCGAAATTCCATGGGTTTGATCAAGAAATCTCATATATCCATCTTGGAAAGTTTCTTGAAGTTTGTAGTGCTTTTAAGAACCAAAACTTAGATGAGGAAAATGTTAGACTTCACTTGTTTCCTTCCGCTCTTGAGGATTGAGCCACCTCATGGCTAAATTCCTTCTCTGCCAATTCCATCAAATCATGAGAAGAATCAGTTAGAAGGTTTCTAGGGAAATACTTCCCCATGAGAAGGACTCTAGAAATTAGAAGGGAAATTAAAGAGTTTACTCAAACACGTGATTAACTTTTTTTATGAAGTATGGGACCGCTTTCAAGATTTACTCATCAAGTGCACCCATCATGGCTTTGAAAAATGAGTTCTAGTACAAAGTTTCTATAATAGATTGATTGTCGAGTCTAAAAATATGATCGAATCGATGCACTAAGGGAAATTCATTCATAAAACTAGTATTGATGCTTATACCTTTTTAAGTGAACTCGCTAATGATTCTCGGTCGAGTCTAAAAATATGATCGAATCGATGCACTAAGGGAAATTCATTCATAAAACTAGTATTGATGCTTATACCTTTTTAAGTGAACTCGCTAATGATTCTCGACAATGGACTGCCCAAAGAGACATGAAACGTAGTTCTTCTAGAAAATTACATCTATTTATACCAAAGGAAAATTCCAAACCAGATATTAAAACCTTCATAAAGGATTTTGCTAAGGAAATTAGATCTATTGTGATGAAGTTCGCCTCCCAAGCCAAATAGCAGACTTCTAAGCCTTGTACCTTTTGCCTCAAGGGAGATCATATAGATTCTGATTTTCCTTTAACTTCGGGTGATAATGAACCTCTGTGTATTTAACAGTAAACGTAAATCAAACACATTCAGTCAAACATACACATCTGCAAATCAACATCACTCTAACATTTCTCGGTAGTGACTTTTATGAACAACCACCCAGAAGTTCAGGGAATTTTTTGGTGTTTCAACATCCTAGGGAACCTAGTTAACAAGCTCACAACTCACACACCTATCCTAAATAGGTTCAATATGGACCTCAATCTAACCAATGGCAACAAAATTAATATCCACCACAGGGAAGACATCTTCCATATCAGCAAAATTAGCCTGTGAACCTTTTTATGATACATGTCCCTCATAATTTCTATGGTCAACCCTAACGGTGTGATAAGAAACCAAAACATCGATTGTTAACTCCTAAATATACAATTGTTAAGCCTAATTATCTAATAAAAATATCTCATTACGTGCCATTTTGTGTATGACTTGAGATTAGTGTTTAAATTCCTACAAAATACAACAAATACGCGTAATGAGATATCAAGTGACACCATGTTGATGTTCAAAAAATAATTGATTCAACTATAGTAACACTAAGCTTCTTAACTCATCAGCATCTATTCATACCCACAACCTCCTTGAATCATTCTTCATCGTCACCATCATGATCACCAATCTCATCAAAATAAGGATCATTTTAGATTTGCACCATTACCATTAGAATTGTTTGGATCATGGTGAGAGGAAACGTTGTTTGTACGATCTTACATTGAAGTTGCCAAAAAAGTTTGCATTTGACTTTAGAAATTAGAAGTGTTGGTAAAAAATAAGGTAAAGATGTAAAAAGAAACTATAAATGTTATTTTAATGAGAAATTCTAAATGTCGAGGGAAAGGGCGAGGATTTCAGCGAGGAAAATGAGCTGGCGAGGTGAGAGCCGTTCATTTCCCTCGAGATCCGTGTGAAAAAGTCAACACACGGATCTCGAGGAAAATGAACGGCTCTCACCTCGCCAGCTCATTTCCCTCGCTGAAATCCTCGCCCTTTCCCTCGACATTTAGAATCTCTCTATTTTAATATGTTGAACAAAAAGGGTAGAATCCAAGAAAAATACGATATCAAGTTACAGAATTATTATATATCTAAATTCAAAATAATTATGCATCTAAAACTGGGATTGCCTTCTTAGAATAGTAATCAAGGCATGAATTAGTATTTAGCAGAGCCACCTGGCATCATATGCACCCAAAAGCTGATGCATTTGCAGCAGGTTGAAAAGTCTATCTCAACTACATGTGGAACCTAAAATATACTACTGCTCTCAAGGCCAAGGGAAAAAGAAAATGAGAGATTGTTAAAAATACATCACCCATGCATCACCATATACATAACATGTATGTACAATAAGTTCCCCTATTTTTCTTCATTTCTTTCTCATAAAAATAGGGGAAAATGCCTTAAACCCTGAACTTGGACCTTCCCATATTATTTAAACAACACCAATTTTTCAAATTTTCCATTCATTCAAAAAGAAGAAACAAAGGGGTTTCCAACATTTACACAATTTGTGCAGGATCCCATAACACCATTTCAAAAAGCTTCCTAACATATTCTTCTATTTTTCTTCTTAAGCTACTTTGCTTCTATTGTTGAAGCAACCCAGTTCAATGTCACTCTTCCCCATCAACATCTAGATCCTGAATCACTTGTTCAAGAGCTCCAAAGTTATAATTTCTCATTTGGATATCTCTAATTTTCATTATTCAATTTCAAATGCACTGTTTTTCAATCTGGGGTGCAAACATACAGATATCTTCCACACTTTCCATTTCACTCTTTGACTACCTAAAGCAGAAACCAATAAGAAATAACAAAATAGGTAATATCTATGGCAATCTGCATTACGAACAGGTTCTATCCTATTTCAACGAGACAACACTCACTACCACTCCCAAGACATATTAATTGGTTCACCAGTAAAGTTCTTAATGGAGAAAAGAAATTTTTTAATCTTGGTCTTGAATGATCAATAATTAACTTACACTATACTTATTGGCTGATATCGTATATCCAGTTTTGTGAAAAGAGTTTCAAGTTTTTTCCTGTATTGTTCTGTATATACTTTCTCTCATATGTATGATCTCCCAGACCCACAAATGACACATTTCGAGCAGCTTCATCAGAATACTTTGGAGCAGCTGATATATGCATGACCATCACTTTGGGGGAATTGGCAACTAAAATTTAGATTTTCTTTTTTATTACCAATGTGTTTTTTTTATCTCCCTTTGATCACTCGTATTGATTTACTCAAACGTTCATCTACAACCGAACTGCAAGGTAGAATTCATCAAGGAATTCCCAAAAGACCATGAAAATATGAAAAAAGGAAAGATGAGAACTCATTTGAGTGGCAACACATAAGTGAGTAATAAACACACAATTCAAATGTACATGCATCCCTACTGAATAAGAATCTCTTATCCCTAAGGCAGAAGCGTATCGGAAGATGACAATGTTGTAATGTCTTGGAGTGTCAAGTTACTTTAATGTAGTAAATGAGGCCAATTAAACCACATACCCCTTATACCATATGAATGCTATAATTTAAGAGTACTAAAAATAAATTGAGAAAAATGCAAAGCAAGAACCGTCTGATTAGCTGCTAGAATACAGAAAATTTGATATAAATCAACGAATATTATTCATCTAAGTGAGAATTCTTTAACCACTGGAACCAAGCTTCAAGCCAAACATAAGCTCTTTCTAGGAAGGACGAGATATCTTTGCTTTCGGCATCAGTAAATTTGTTTCCCTTCTTTCTAGGAAGTAAGCCAAACATAAGCCCTTCCTTTATAGGAAGGAAGAGATATCTTTGCTTTCGTCATCAGTAAATTTGTTTCCTTTGATGCCACAAATTAGATCAGAAAGGAAAGTGCATGGAGCTTGAATCAGGATTCGTATTTGCAGCATATAATGGATATAGATCAATTCAGCTGCACATGCATCTACTTTTTGTGTAAAACAAAAAAAGAGAGAAAATATGTACATGAAAAAGGAAAGCATCCCAAGTACATGAAAAAGGAGAGTTGTGACCAAATCCGCTAGCTTTTATCAACGGTGGATGATCATTATGAGGTTTCTCTATCACAAAAACCCCTAAACTATTACTACCTAAAAAGGTGGTTGGATCCGATGTGGTGTTGGCAAGATCAATTACAACCTGAAAGGGTCAGGAAAAGCTTATTCAATCATTCACAGAAATGAAGGAGAGGCTTATGATGGTTGTCATAGTTTAAAGGAGATTGATAAAAGAAAGAAACTGAGTAGCAGAAATGCCTAGGCAAGGGATGAACAACATCCCTGTAATTTATAAAATTTATCAATTGTAACTCCAAGAAAAAATAGAATGAAACAGAAAGGAAGACCAATATGTCAATTGTAACCTTATCAAGTTGTCCTGGTGGATGAGACAAGTTCTGGAAATTCTTGTATTGTTTCAACCGTGTCTCCCGTTATCGATCCCTGGTGAAATTAGGCCTCTCCCATGGTATTCCCTGAGTTTCTTTTCCATTTCGAACCTCACAAGCTAAAGTATCCATCTGTGCCTTATTTTAAAATATAAATAAACACATAACAATCAATTCAATTGTGAAATTAGGAGTTAAACCTTCAACGTAAAACCCTTATTTACTACTTAACATACCATATCAATATAATCATCTTCAACATCTGAATCTTCAAGATTCAAGTTTGGTTGTTGTTGGGTTCGTTGAAAGGGGTCATCTTCTTCTTGTTCATAGTAGTCAGCCATGTCAAGATAATCATCAATGAATTCAAGAATGTCTTCTTGAAAGTGTGCCATTATTTCTTTCCTGAAAGTTTTAATTTGTTGTTATAGAGAGATCAGTAGTTGAACAGGGAGCACAACATATACAGAAACTTCAATGGATCTTATGCCATAGTTGAGAGAAATTTGCATATGGAAATTAAGCTCAAAGCATAGCTTTTACCTGATAAACTTGATAAGTAGCACGTATAAGAGTATATAGATTTGCATCGAGCGATCAAGTTGTCTTCAAATTCACTCACGAATGATTCAAGACTAAAGAAGAAGTAAACTAGAATCTCAAAAAGGATGGATGTTTATAAGATATAGAAGAGAAAACAAACAAGCAGCGAGAAATGAAAGTTTTGAAGTAGTAGAGTTGGCTCTGTAAATGAAAAGCAAGTAGTGTAACCACTACACTCCCAAGAAAAAATGCAATCCTTTAGACAATGTCTACTTGATGCATACAAGTCAATTTCTGATTCAAAAGAAAGGCTTTAGCTAAATACACATAAACACAAGCATGTATCAAATGGAAATAAAGCTAGAGTGTCACATAAACACAACAAAGGATAATTTTTAATTGGGGATATAACGATATAATGTTGTTTGCAATAATTAACATTACCCTACAAGGTTCCTAAGCAAAGAAAAAATGAGCCTCAAGAAACAGGCATGAAACAATCAGAGCAAATCTAGAAACAGGAATCAACAGTAAAGCTGCGAAGGCAACAAGTTCAAAACATGTAAGCATTCAATTGTTCATACAACACCTCTGGCATTGATGCACAATTCTCCCATCATACCTAACTTAATCTCTCCCAAAGTTATGTATCAAAATACATCAACATAGTTTATCTGAAATTTAAACCATACTCTGAACATGTTAAGGAATTCCCAACGTTCCCACCTCCTTGAACCTACAGAACCAATATTTTGAATGGTGAAAACCACTTTGTCAACCACATTTACATTTTGTCCATTTGATATCTCAATAAGACAGAAAAATTGAATTAAGGAAAACAACAAGCAAATTACACGGGAAAAGAAACACGAAGCAAGCAAGCAAAAAAATCGATCGATTAAAGCAAAAACACAAAAACAAACAGTAATGGAACTCGTTTATACTCTCCACCTCTTAATTGTTTCGAATGCAGGTACCTCAGTTGATTGAATTCCCTGAATCTGAAAGAAGCGGCTCAATCAATTGGGTATGTTGGTAACCCTAGACGAGATAGGAGGAGGAGATGTGAAGAGTATCAGAAGAGATCCCCAATTCGACGTCTTTCTTTAATCAATAGAAAGAGGATGAGGAGGATCGCCTCCACGAACTGTTGCAATCGCAATGAAGAAGAGGGGATCGTGAAGAGAGGATGGGCTTTACGCTTGCGGATAAAGATATTTTTTGTGTTATTAATCACTCTCAGGTTTCTTTATTTCTTCATTATTTGATTGGGCTTTGGATGAAATGCGAGGAGAAGTTAGGTGCTAATTTTCCACCTCTATGTTGTGTGACGATTGCGAAATGTATATGTAAAGAACTGGAAATCAAAATTTCATTTGAATAAATATGTTCAAATATTTGACGACTTGTAGTGCCGAATTTCTTGTAGTGCACCAATATAAGCTCACCACCTAATGTCGGATTTCTTGTAGTGCACCAATCAATAAAAAAAAAAAAAAAAAAAAAAACATTACCTCTCTACTCCTTTTTTCTCGATCAAACACCACTCCTCCCTGCCACCACCGGTCTCCCTTTTCTTCTCCTATATTCATCTTCTTCTCTGTTTTTTTCTTTTTATTCTTTTTCTTTTATTTTCTTTTTATTCTTTTTCTTCTTCTTCTCCTCTCTCCCTTTCTTTTTCATCAAACACCACCACCACCCTGCCCTAGCCACCATTAGTCGGACTGTTTCTTCTCCTATCTTCATCTTCTTCTTTTTCTCTTCTCATTTTTTCCTTATATTTTCTTCTTGTTCTTTTTTTCTCCTCTTCCTATCTCCCTGTCTTATCCATCAAACACACCACCACCGTTGATCACACCACTTCTCCCCTCCACTACCGGCCTCACTCGGCCGCCGCCGAACATATCTCCCAGCCTTGCCTGTTTTTTCCTTCTCATCCTCTCTATGTTCTTTTTCTTCTTCTTGTTTGATATTCTTCACAACAAAATATCATAAATTAACAAACACAAATTGTAATTTTCGAAATACCCATTTGAAGTCAATCAACAACAAACACATTAGAAATAAAATCAATAGAAAAAATAAGGAAGGATTACCAATAATCTGAAAATGTACAGCTGCAGCAAAAAAATGAGGAAGGAAACACTGCAAATGACAAAAAATGCGCCAATCGCAGCAACCCATGCGAGTATGAAAACCCCATTTGCAGCGGCACATGCGAATGCAGTACCCAGAATCGCATGAGCCACTGCGATTGGGGTTCTCCCATTCCCATGTACTATTGCGATTGACCCATTTCAGACTCTGTCACTGACTTTCGACCAACTTATATACTCGATTGAGATCGCTTCTCAAGTTCATTGAAACTTGAAAAATGTAGTACTCTCAGTTATCTAATAAATACAATTTGAATCAGTTAAAAATGCTTTGAAATGAATTAAGTTATGGTCACTACGACAATTACTAAAAAATGTCCAACAAAAAAAAAGGTATTGTCCCTGACTTTCGACCAGTTGATACGCTAAATTGAGATCAATTCTCAAGCTCATCAAAACACGAAAAATGTAGTACTCTGAGTTATCTAATGAACAAAATTTAATCGTCACTTCATAATGTTTTGAATGACATATTATGGACATTTTACAACAATCACTCAAAACTGTCTAGTAAAGAACCAATTGCAGCATATCCTACGAATGGAAGGCTTGGGCTCGCATGAGTCACTGCAAATGGAAAAAATACACCAATCGCAACAGATCTTGTAACACTTGCAATTTTTTATTATTAAAATTTGTTAGTTATATGTATATTTCATTTTTATTAGTTACTTTATTCACATTCTTGATGAGACATGTAGAAGTATATGTAGTAGTGGGATGTTGTGTGTTACATGTTTGTTAAGAATATCTCGATGTGGTTAGATATATTTGATGTTATCCATGTATGAAAAACATGAGTTCTCTTTCGAAATTGCATTTCATGGGCTGTGACATATATCAAAACTATTAACTATTTTTTTTCGTACTTTCGAATCTCGAGACAAGATTCCATTTAAGGTGTGTATAATGTAACAACCTTATTTTTCAAAACTACTTAAAATTGTATTTCTTTCGTATTTTAACTTCAACAATTTAATATTTTATTAGTGTTTGAATAATATCGCATAGTGAATTTATTTTTCATATACATTAGTTGATAAAATTGTTTCTAGAGCTAGCTAGAAATTGTTTAGCTAAGTATTACATTTTTATTATTGAAATGGTGATTTTTTTAGTTAATAGGTAATTAAATTAGATAATTATTCTATAATGGGTGCAAATAGTAAGTTTGGGCTTGGTCCCAGGATTAAGATTTGAGCTTGTGCTATTTTTATTTTATTAAAGTAGTGATTATGGTAGTGATAGGGTAAATAAAAGAAAAGAGGGGTCTCTCTCATATCTGTATGGCACAAAGTAGGGAGGAGAAAAATAATAGAAGAACAAGATGAAATAATGAGAGGAGACGTGAGAAAGGAAGATCTGTTGAAAAAAAAAAAAAAAAACAAGAGAGAACATTTGCATGGTGTGCATGCCAAAATTTGTGAGTATTTTCACTCTTTTTGTGTGTTTTTCTTTGATCTATGTGTTTATGATTTTTGCAAATATGAGATCTTGTTCTTGCATCATATTATGATTGCCCTCGTGAAATGTTGTGCGAGTAAATCTGGTTATCTGGACTCCTTGGTAATGATACACCAAAACAGTCTCTCATCTGCGTCATACATGTGTCATGATGATCTCGAGGAATGGCAGGCCCTAACGTCATCCCAACATTGATCCAGCCAAAACAGTCCTAAGCCCGTCCAATTCTTACAGCCTGCTAAGCCCACCTATCTCACAGCTATCCTCAATACCTGCTAAGGCAAGAATCTAAAGGATCAGCTTCGGACGGGCAATTACAGTAGCTCTTTGCTTCCAACTAGGAAACAAATTCTGGAGTATATGTCACGCATGGAGACTTCTATCTACAGACTACTCTCGAAACAGGAACTATCTCCCGCATAGCTAGGAGCACAAGGCTAACAGGAGACTCCCTTCCACAACACGACTCTTAATTAGATAAGGATCTCCATGAAGATCTTCTTCCCTAAGTTGTGCCATCTATGGTTTGGTTGAACCAGAACTCCAACACTATAAATTACATGTTTACATCATTACACCTTCCTCAGATCTCTGACTGACTTTAGCATCAGAGTGTCATCGACCAACACAACGGTGGTCCATGGCTCACGTGTGTTCCTTGTTCAGGTCAGCAGGTTTGCAAGTCAAGATCAAGCAGGGAGCAAAAAATGATTGCATCAACTTGGCGCCGTCAATGGGGACGACAAAGTTCCTAACCTTTCACTAGCATCATCTCTCTTCAGAATACTAAGAGATGGAGACCACCAGATCATGCAACAATGGAAAACAAGGGGACGCGTCAAACGCTCAAACTGGCACTACATCAACGCTTTCAGCAATGTCGGTGGCTCACAGGCAGCAGACTCACGCCCCCGCACGAGCCACAACACGACTGACCCCAATATAGTTTTGTTGTCTCTCAAATATAGCAAATCGCCAAAGCAGTGAAGACTCTCATACAATAGAACCTTCCACTAGCTAATGGAAATCAGGAGCAACATAGACCTCCATCTCTGGAAGATAATAGAGAACAAACAAAGGGAAGTCAAGCCCCTGCTAGTTCTCATTGGACTAGAAGAGGCAGTGTAGCTAAAGCGAAATCAACTTTCAGAGCAGAGAGGCTCGCCCCTCAAAACCCCCTCCGCAAAAGGGCACACGACCATTTGTGGACCGTATCATGAACGAGGCTTTTCCAAAGAAGTTCACGCCTCCAAAGCCTGACTTCTATGACAGAACCACCGACCCATTCGATCACCTATGCCATTACCAGCACGTAATGGCACTTAGAGAAGGATATGAGTCAGTAATGTGCAGGACTTTCCTTACCAGCCTAAGGAAGTTGGCGGTAATATGGTTCCACAGCCTCATGCCAAAGTCGATTGACTCATTGAAGATGCTAGCAAAGGAATTTCTGTCGCGTTTTGTGGGAAGTCGGCGCCTTCGAAAAGGCCCACACTACATACTCTTTCTAAAATAGAGATCTAATGAGACACTAAGAGAGTGTCACGCGCTTCAACGACTAGCTGACACTCATTGATGACTATAGCGAATCATTGCCGTGATTGCTTTTACCGCGGGCCAAAAAAAGAGGGAAAACTTTATGACTTCCTCACCTTGGAACCCCTTTTGAATATGAAGGAACCCTTTAAGGGCGCCCAGAGGTACATCACCTTATAAGAGATGAGAATTGTGAAAAATGAAACAGAAGTTGAGAATAAGGCCTCCGTTCCCAAGGATAGGAAGGAAGAAGGCGAGAGGATGAATAAAGGAGCAAGCGAAATTGCAATGACCACAGGTCAGACCTTGGACGGGCCAGGCCAAAAAAAGCATCCAACTACGTTGGATCAATATCAATGACCCCCTCAATTCTAGCCTATCGGATGTCCTGAATTTCATAAGAAATTGGGAAGATCTAAACTGGCCCTCGAAACAGCGCAGAGACCCCTCCAAACGTGACAACAGCAAGTACTGCTCATTCCAGAAGCCATGACACCAACGACTGCAAAAGTCTAAGGTACGAGATCGAGTACTGGATCCGCAGAGGCAAGCTAAAGGAATTCCTGGGCTATGAGAAGTGACCAAACGACCCAGGGAAAGAGGGAGCCAGTTAAGGAGATCAAGAAGGAGACTCTGGGCATAATCTATGTCCATTATGGAGACGAATCGATTGAAGACAAATCAAACAGATCCCGCAAGCGGACTCTACTAGAAATGCACACAGCTCGCAAATGAGGACATGCGTATTTACTACTTGAGAGTGTAAAGCCCCATCCCCACCTTAACCTTTATAGGCAAGGACTCGAAGGAGTCTGAGCACCGCACAATGACACTCTTGTCATATTGGCCTCCATTGCAAGGTGGAGGTAAAGAAAGCCCTGGTAGATATGAGAAGCTCACTCAACGTCTTGTTCTACAACAAGTTTCGTAGTATGGGCCTCAAAGAGGAGAGCCTGACGTCCTCTAACTACTTGCTGATTGGATTCAGCGGAGAGAAATATTTTCCAATCGGGAAGATAAGGTTAGCAATAGTGGCAAGAGAGCCACAACTAAGAAAATGTCATGTTCCTGGACTTCATGGTAGTAAACGCGTCGTCAACAGACAACCTAATCTTGGGAAGACCATGGCTCCACCAGATGGCTCATTTAAGAAATGAGGGACATTCAAGTGATACAAAAGCAATCCACTAGTCAACCCAGCAGAGCGGAAAGGTCAATACAAACGGGAGTACAACCCCTCTACAATTCGTCGGTGCGGAAATTAACTCCAAAGCAAGGTTTACTCTTCAATAACTTAAGGGACATCAGCGAAGCTTGGCAGGTCATTGAAAGTGTCAACGATCCAGCAAGGGCCATGAGAATTCACTTCAGGGCCGGATCGACTTCTATCCACCAACAGTTAGTCTATTTAAGTTGTTTATTTTCCTTTCCATAGTCAATGTAGAGTTTTAGTTCTTAGAATCTTATGTGATTTGCAATCATTTAAGAAATAAAAAAGAATTACGCATACACACTGTATTGATTACTGAAAAAATGGTAACAACGAGCGTCCTTAAGCGGATATAAAAGACTACATACTACGAGCATTGGAATCCGATGCGACATAAAATAAAGACTCGCTTGAATAGTGCGACTCCAGAAGATAGCTAAGCTACTCAAAGTAGGTTCCACAAACTCTTCGATGAACGTTATCCGTGAGCAACAGCATGACAAAGGACTGGTGTGAACAAGAGCAAGATGAAATAACACGTCCAATTCAAGGCCTCTGCAGACACAACCTCAAATATGATCTGAGGTGGTACAAAATCGACAACCAGGGGCCCCGTGAAATGCCAGCCAAAGCTACGATCAACTCACATGCTCGATCCGCTCAACCAGACGAACTTGGGACAAGTATCAGGTTGAAACAGATCGAAGGCACCCTCCCACTGAAGGGATGAGAGGGACATCCAGAAGTCAATGGCCCACTCCAATAGGCCAGGCCATGTAAAACTCCACCCCGACCCAAGATCCCGAATTCCAGCCCAAGGTGAGACAACAAGGTTATCGATAAATGATGGAGGCGACCACTCCGGAGTTGGATGCTGGTGTTATCTCTGAAGTTAAGCACTTCGGGGCAGCGATAGGGCTCTAACACATAAATAACAGATGCATCCCTTGGGAAGGAGTTCGTACTTCTACGAAATATGAGAAGAAATTACAAGATTTCAAAAAACCTATTGGGTGCTCACCCAAAGCAAGTGACCACGCAGAATAGCAAGTCTTATCGCGACTCATGGGCGCAAATGTCAGAACATTTGAATACTCCAACGTTGGAAATCTCCCTTTAGCCTTTGGAAAACCCAAAACATGTTCTTCAAGTAAGAACATTACAAAAGATATGCACTGCAGAAGATAGTGTCGACAACAATTTAAAAACACCATTATATAGACATATTGGTTCACCAAACGGGCGCTTCATCATTAACTGTCAGCATTAAATACCGTATGGGAAACGAGAAAATGACAGTTCTCAAAGAAACTGCACAGGACCACGTTTGTCCAATCAATGAGGTTGCACACGACCCCATTAATTGGGGTGGAGTAATCAATACTCAATCGTCCGCGATCTACACCGTACGTGTGTTACCATGCGATCTACATTGCACACGTAGCATATTTCATACAATAAACCCTAGCTCTCACTCTACGGGCCCATGGGCTCGACCCACTATTCAAGCAATATTCTACCACGTGCCTGACACGAGCATTAGAAACCCTAGTCATTCTTGACACACGGATCACACCTGCATATCACAAGTTGATTCAAGGTACTCATGTCTCTTCATAACTTGTCCACACAATGCACTCTGCTCACGGATATAGGCTCGCATGCCTGCAGCTGGCGAAACCCACACCTAGCCGAGCAAGCTTAGTCAGCCTTGGCTGACGACGATGGCTTCTTGTTTATCTCGACACCTAGTCCGCCCAATGTAGATGTCGATGGTTGCCCTCTTCGCGGACACCTATTCTAATTAGTGCTATCACGTCTGGTGACGACGACTCGCCAAGGATTGTTGCCCTCTTCATGGACAACGGTCGCCGAACTCGATCAGGTAAGCCTAGCTGGTGATGACTAGCAATGACAACTTTTGATCAGAGCCCAGACTTGTAGCCCCTACTGCGCGGGTGCAGATGGTTTGGATGGTGGAAACCCAGTCAGTTTCGATTGATGTCAACGGTTCGCCACGAGGCCATTGCTCTTCTACAGATTATGATCGCCGAATTACCAAACCCATACTTGTAGCCCCCACTGTGAGGGTGTAGATGATTTGAAAGGTAGGAGCCTAGTTAGTCCCCAACTGATTTCGATGGCTTGCCACAGGACCGCTACTCTTCTACAGACCATGGTCGCCGAAAACCCCAAAATTTGTCTCTCGATGCACACGAGTGTAAATGATTTGGAAGGTGGGAGCCTAGTCAGTTCCAAACTGATTCCGATGGCTTGCCACGGGACTACTACTCTTCTATAGACCATGGTCGCCAAATCCCCTCGTCTCAAACTTGTAGCCCACTACACGCGGGTGTAGATGGTTGAAATATGGGAGCCTAGTTAGTTCTGAACTGAAACCGATGGCTTGCCACATGATCATTGCTCTTCAACAAACCATGATCGCCGAATCCTCACTCTCCAAACCTGTAATCCACTTTGCTTGGACATAGATTGTTCGGAAAGTGGGAGCCCTAGACGGCTCGCCACACGACCACCGCTCTCTTTCACAATAGTGGTCGCAAAGATAAATCACAGCTCAGGCAACGTCTTCATTCTCACACTGGCAAACATTCTATTATCAGCAAAGGTCGCTCATGCCGATCCATGAATCATCTCGCCAACACGCGAATGAGTGCTACATGGAATGTCAAGCCGAGTTTACTAAACGTAACTTGGGACAAGCATTTTAGCTCAAAGGCAACACATGTGCTTGGCTATCACAGTTCCCTCATGCCAGCAACCGCAACCGAATGTCAGGTAGGCAAAACAATCCCCCAATGGCTTAACTTAAGGATGGGCTACACCTAGGTAGCATAACTCACATCTAAACTATCCATGGAACACCCATTATTGAATGTATCTAAGCAACTGTGACTCCAAAACCTCGCAGCAGAATAGGTTAGAATCACTCACAACACAAATGGTCAAACTCTCAACAGCAGATAGACCACTTGGCTTCCTATCGACCCAACCAGCCTATGCCAATGTAAAATGACAAGGCAAACCAAAAAGCGCGTAATAAGGAAACTGAGCATAATACGGGTATAGAACATACTCAAGATAAATCTGTTTTCATTAACAGTTGATGCAGAAAAGGCACAAGTGTACAAAGTCTATTTCTCATCGGGAGATGGTACAGAAACATAAGAGCTAAGCTTAATGAATGAGGGAGCAAGAGTTGCATCCTTATGCGTCGTAATCTGAGCGTCGTGATCCGGATCGCCCTATTCATTTTATGACACAGAAACCACTAACAAGTCTGCATACAACATCTTCTTATAGTAATCGAGGTCCTATTTTGGATGTTCTTCCTTCATTAGCGTCTGCAGCTCTAATATATCATGTGCAACCCAGCGGAATTCACACTTGCATTGTTCCTGGAGAAGCTCTTCGTCGCGCGCCTTCGCTTCAGCAAGTTCATGCTCCAACAGCTCCAGCTTGTCTGTCAGCACATCGACCTGAGATTGTTCCATGGCTAGACTGTCTTAACAACACCGAGCTCATGTTGCTCCAGTTGAAGTTGCTCTCCAGCCTTCCTCGCTACTCGAGCACTGAATTCCACGTCGACCTCTAATTGATTCATTTAGACACCTCAGTCAATTTCCTTCTTGGTTTTCTCCTCAGCGAGAGATCGCAATTCAGAATCCTCCTCAGCCACAGCTTCCTGCGCAACCTCTAGATCACGACGGATTAGATCCAATTCCTACTTGAATCTGTCCCTCGGACACCACCTCGGATAAATCTGACTCGAGGGTTTCTAGACAAACCCTCTGAGTTTCTGCAACAACGGACGACTGTTCCAGTCTCCTCTCTTCAATCTGCTCCCTCAACAACTCAATTTCAAAAAGTGCATCAAAATACAACCTCTGCATTTTCGAGAAGACACGCTCCATGGTGTACACCCTCTCACGAGCTGCCTCAACTTCCATCCCAGTGATGGCCACCTGGCTCAAGTGAGACATTCCCAGCATAAGGTACTTTAAAACCTTATCCACACGGCCTTCCAGTGTATCATCATCGGGTTTTGGAGCGCGATCCATAAGCCAGCTATGACGCCTGCTTATATCTTCCTCGAAGCATAATCCACATCAACCTCCTGGTGCCAGGCCTGATTGCTCATCTTCACTACGTCCGGAGCAAACAGACTTATTAGTCATATGGACGGGGCTCTCCCAGATGAGAAATTATGCCAGCACCCTTCGTAGTCGCCACTGCTCCCAAGCCCTCCTCCGCGGCCTTTCCTTTGTCACCAACAACCGACCCTTTATTGCGAGATGACTCGGTAGAATCCAAAGCAAGATAAGGAAGCTAGTTGTCCAACGGACCGTCCATCACCTTGAGATGCGTCCTGGAATGAGATGAGGAACAATGTGAACTATGAGAAACTTGGTATATGTCACCACGACCTCTAGCAAAACGGTCCCGGATGGATCAACACCAGTAGAAGCCGACAAACAGCCAGCATCAGCTTCTCGCTCAAAGCTTTGTTCTGTGCGGCACTAAGATTTGATGCATCTTCAACCCCTGCTAATTGTAGGTGGTCCCTCCCCATCCAGACACTTCGACCTTCACTCTGGCAGGCCGATTAGGCTCACACTCCTTACTTATTAGAGAGGGCCTTTTGGAAGATGACCTAATCCTAACACGAGACTTCTTCGAACCTACAAAGGAGGCAAGCATCTCAGAAAGCCCTACCGTGTCAGACAAGACACAAGCCTTAACTTCGGTGGCTTTTCCTTTTCTAGAAGAGGCCCTAACTTCGGGCTTAACTCGCGAAGATCAGTAAAGAGTGGGGGCATCATGCCAATTGTCCCATAGCCCACTGCAAATAATGTCGGTAGTACATATGACATCATCCACACTCTTCTTCGGCAAGTCGTGGAATTTTTGTATAGTGTTTCACTCCTCTGGGGTAAGAGAAGTAGTGAGGAACCTCCTTGTGAAGAAACACGAGTAACAGTTAGCATATAATTAGCACAACAGGATCGAAAGATAAAGCTACACTTACGAAGTGTCTTGAACTTTTGTTCGAGCGGACGACCATTGAACTGGAAGTACTTTGAACCTGCAGGAGTCAGGAAGCAGTACTTCTGCCAGGACTTGAAGTTATATATCTGAAAAATTTTCAAAGCAAGCCAGTGACATTATCTTACATACGACGTGATCGTTTAGTCGATGAGAAGTCAGCAACTGGATCACCCGCGGAGTCACACGAACGCCAGCTTCCTTCCCTCTTACCATAATGAGAATAACGATCTTGTACCCATTGGGTACCAACTGGGCAGGAGGGATTCCAAGAAAATCGAAGAAGTCCCAAATCACGTTAAGAATAGAGAAGTGGACTTTAGTTTGGAGCATCCTGCGATGCAAACAGATAAACCCCATCGGTGGAAACAATGGCATTTGATCATCCTTCAAGGCATATAGTGGCAGGTCACAGGGACCCTAAACTTCTTCCGAATTTCAGCAAGGCCTGATTCAAAAGGCGACTTGTTTACGAAAAACTCAAAGCCCTTGGCCAAAGTCGCGTCATCAAGAAGGTTTTTGTGAGCCATAAAGAAGATGAACAATATTTTCAATCAGAAGATGAACAGAGCAAAATCTCTAAGAATAAAAATAATATAAGAGTCAGTTTCCGCATAAAGGAAAACCTAAATAAGGATTGGGCTCCTCCTTTTTCTCCACTGAACCGATGCACATTCAATCAATGAAACGTGCGGCTTAAGCAATGATTTAGACTCAATCATCATGAGTGGCGTATCTTTTCAAAAAGTGACTTAGTGAACCGATGTGATGGCTCACTAACTCGGCGAGAATAGCTGATGATACACCAAAATAGTCCCTTTTCTGTGTCGTACATGTGTCATGATGATCTTGAGGAATGGCAGGCCCTAGCGTCAGTCCAACATTGATCCGCCCAAGCGGTTATAAGCCTGTCTAATGCAATCCGCCAAATGGATTCGAATTCTTACAGCTTGCTAAGCCCAATGTCTCACAACTATCTTCAATACCCGCAAGACCTGCTAAGGCAAGAATCTCAAGGATTAGCTTCGGACGGGCAACTATAGTAGCTCTTTAACTCTAACTAGGAAGAAAATTCCAAAGTATATGTCACACATGGAGACTTTTATCTACATACTACTCTCGAAACAGGACTTTTATCTACATACTACTCTCGGAATAGGAACTATCTCCCACGTATCTAGGAGAACAAGGCAAACAGGGAAACTCCCCCCCATAGCACGACTCCTAATTAGAGAAGGATATCCGTGAAGATCTTCTTCCCTAAATCACGCCATCGATGGCCTGGTAAAATCAGGACTCCAACACTATAAATAAGACATGAGGTTGGTAAGTTAAGGTATGCTACAAATTTCCTGTTTAAAACATTACACCTTTTTCACATCCCTGTCTGACTTTAGCATCGAAGTGTTATCGGCCACCACAACGGTGGTCCGTGGCTCACGTGCGTTTCTTGTGCAGGTCAGCAAGTTTGTAGGTCAAGGTCAATGCAGGGAGCGAAAAACGACTACATCACTTGGTGTAGAGTTTTGAATTTGATTGGTATTCGAGATAACTACTATTGTTATTTAAAAATTTGTTTATTTGGTGTGTAATTGATTGCTATATAGTTGTTTTAGTTATGTGATGTGACTGAAGTTTCATTGAGAAGTTCTAGATTGAAATTTCGGGTGAAGTAATTTGGGTTGTTGGCCCTTTTTATTTATTTATTTATTAATCCATGCCAGAAGGCAACATGATTGACCTTATAGGGTTAACCAGACCAGACTCGAAGGCTACAATTTTGTTGCTACTTAATATCCTTGTCGCCTTCATCTCGCATGGAGACTTGCTTTCTATCTCGTCCATCACCTCCACCTCGCATGAAGACTTACTTCCGCTTCTCTCCGTTCTAGTCCATCTAAGCAACTACATTTACTTTGAACATGTTGATACGAGTACATTTCAGACATGATTACTTCAGTCTAGTAAGTATTGCATTGATATGATGATATGAGTTGATAGATCTTGTTGTGAGCTTTTGTAGGTATATAAAACATAAATTTCGATGAGAATTGACATAGTTATGATCAATCAAAGTTAGCCCAGTTCTAGCAAAAAAAAGTTGTTTCTGGTGAATTGGGGAAGACGATGACGTTGGCATGATGTCATCGGTTGATCAAGACTTTGACATGTTTGACTAGTTCTAAAAAAATAGCTCATAGCTCCTTTTTGACACCTTTGGAATCCTTGTCTCGATATCTATTTAATGAAAGTATAATTTTCTGAAATTTAGATAAATTTTATTTTTACCCCTTAACTCATTTATGCTTCGATATGCGTATTTTTGATATATGATTGTATTTTGAAATATGAAGATTGTGGTTTCATAGTAATTCTTGAGATGTTAATGGTTGAGGAATATATGCTAGTGCATTGTGATTAATTCGGAGATTTTTGTAATGTTATGCATATTGACTTGTAAATGCATTATGAAGAATTTGAATATTTGAATTGTTATACAATTTTTTTTATCAAGGAGTGGCTTGATTGTCGTTTTGTTATAGAGCATTTGTTTATGAAAATGAGACGTTTCCCCAAAAGTATGGGTGGATATTGTGGTGGAATTATTTATAATTGGCAAAATGTCACTGTGAAAGAATTTTGAGATATCAAAATAAATGATATGATAAACTTTGATTCCTTAAGATTTAATCATTTGAAATCGTATCACTTAGAACTTTCATAACTCTTGTTGTTTATGATTTCCCCTCACCTATAGAGAAATTAAGTAACCTTCGGGTTGGGTCTTGCGGATGTGGGTCACCCCCTTTCTTACAAAGAACTAAGTAACATTCAGGTTGGGTCTTGTGGAAATGAAGTGGTTTTGTGCCTAAAAGAGGCTTCATATTTATCCATAAAAATATGACATGACTTCATTGATAGCCCAAGACTGGTTTTTATGCTACTTATATAGTTAGGAGTATCTAGGGATGCATGCTCGTATGTGACGTTTCCACTTAGGCATGAATGACAAAGAAGTTATCATTTATATGAGAGAAACATACTTACATGTATGGTTGGCGCAGAGGTGGTGCGAATGTTGTATTGTCTAAGTGATCAATTCATTAAAAAATGAATAATATGTTAAGACTGATAATGTATGAACACAACTATATTAACTATTAAGTGATGAATTTGATTGTTAATGTAATTATACACCTTCGTTTCTAATCATTCATTGCAGAATGGCCAGTCCACTAACATTTCTGCAGGTACTTGCCATGGTCAACCTCTATAGCATAAGTAAACCAAATATTTAGTTTAATAATTTATTAGAATGCCTCGACTACCTTATTGTAGAACTAAATGTCTTTGAGTTGTTATTTTTTTCGCATGACACATTTGTCTCATTGAAGAGCTACAAGTTTTGAGGTGTTATTTTATTGTGAATGTAATTTCATATCATGGCATTGACCTATTTTAATTTAGAGCTTTTTAAAAAAAAAAATTATTTAGAGTTTGAGATTACTCATACCAGCTAAATTGCTGGCTAAGTGAGTTTTTGCTTCTTGGGTAAATTCCTTTAGAAATGTAGTCAATTAACTTTGCCTCGGGTTTAGATATTATTTGGGCAGCGCTATTGGAATCTTCCTTAGTGGACGAATCTCATCAAGAGTTTTCAAGTTAGTAATTTTTTTCTACTTCAACTCTTTTATAAATGTTTCTGTTGTTATTGAATTTCACATCCCAAATTTCGGGGGAAACGAATTCCTACGCGGATATTAGGATTTCATTTTTCTCAAAAATTGGGGTGTGACAAATCCTGCAAGCCTGAGGCTTCAATTCACAGAACATGTTACACGTGGGATGTCCAAACTAACATAGGAACCTGCGAATGGTTTTTTACAGGACATATTTGAGTGACTTTAGTAAAATGACCATAACTTTCTCATTTCAAAACATTTTTAAATGATTCAAGTTGTGTTAATTAGATAACTCAAAGAGATACATTTTTTATGTTTTGATGAGCTTCAAAATCGGCCTCAATCAAGCATATACGTTGGCCGAAAGTCAGAGAAAGTACCATGTATTTTTTACTGGATAGATTTGAATGACTTTAGTAAAATTACCATAACTTGATCATTTCAAAACATTTTCAAGTGATTGAAATTATGTTCATTAGATAAAACAGAGTACTACATTTTTCGTGCTATTATGAGAATCATTCTCAAGTGTATAAGTTGGCCGAAGGTCAGGAACAGTACCTTGTTTTTATGTTTTGAATGAGTGAGTGCTAGGTTGTTTTGGGAAGAGAGGAGGCCGACGGTGGCGCGGGGGAGTTGTTGCTCCGTTGTATGTTGATGTACAAAGAAGTGAAGAGAAAAGAAAAAGAAAATGGTGGATAAGTAGATGAACAGTGGTGGTGTCCTTTAGCACATCAAAGAAAAAAAGGATGAATGGTGGTGATGGTGGTGTCCATTAGCAGAGTTGGAGGCTATTCTTGGGGATGTTCCTGAGAATAGAGAGGATAAGGTGGAAAATAAGAGAAGATTAGAGGAAGAAAGGAAAAGATAAGAGGAAGAGAGGAGAATAGGAGGAAAATAAAGGTGTGAGGCAAGGTGATGGTGGCGAGGTGGTGCAGCTGGCAGTGGCGGGGCGAATGGTGGCGTTTTTCGTGATGGAGAAAAGAGAAGATGAACATATTGAGCGGGAGATGGTTTATAATGGATGTGTCCTTCAACACATTAAAAAAAGGGGTGGTGATGTTTTCAACGAAAATGATGTCATGTAGTCGTTGTCATTACAAAATAAATGGGTTTTCTCTCATTCCTGACTCAAGACAACCCATTGTATAGGGATGGCAATGGGGCGGATTTGAACAAATCCATCCCTTCCCCATCAGGGATTGCGAATCCCCATATCCGCCCCACCAAACCGTTTATTTTTTATTTAAAACCATCCCCACTCCTTACAGATTGGTGGATATCCGCCCTGCCCCTCCAATTTGGTTTATGTCTGCAGTTTTGCTGGTGGTTACTGGTTCCCCGCCCCAATCCGCCTCGCCAAGCGGTGTTCGGGCCTAAAATTTTGTAGTCTCATTTTGGTCCTAAATTTTCAGGCTTATTTTGCAGGCCTATATAAATATGAAACTTGTATTACAATAAACATGTATAAATTTTGCAAGCCTAAATTTAAATCATAACCTACATAAATGTTTAAATCATAACAACCTGTATAAATTTTGCAGGCTCGTAAACCTCTATAAATGTTTAAATCATATATAACAACCACATACACATGCTAATAGAAACAGCAAACACAACAAATTTAAATCATAACAGTCTACCAGCAAAATAGACAACATAACACATACACATCCACCTACTCAGACAACAAAAACAAAACAATTTGCGAAATAAACCCATAATCCCCCATTACCAATAGTCTAAGAAGCTAAATTTTAAAATGTTGTAAAGCCAAAACAAACAACAAAACAAATATCATCATCGCTCATCACATATTCATGCTTTGCTATTTTGTTGTTGCAAAACTTAGCCCACCTGAAATAATAAAAAACATTCTAAGTTAATTAGCCTACCTGAAATAAATAAAAAAATTAACAAAAATTCTAAGTTAGTTTCTATTGAAAAAAAAGGCATATGAAAAGAAACAGAAAAATTGGCAATTTTTTACATCACCTCCATCAAGTCCTTGAAATAAAAAAAAAACATTCAAAACTTTTAGATCATGCAATCAACATGCAACTTTGTTCCTACAAATAAAATAATTCTATAAATAATTATTTACCTTAAGAGGATTGGGATCATCTTCAAAGGTTGACCTCCTATATGGTGATATAATAGTTTCATATGTCGACAAATAAACAATATTAGGTTACTAATTTACTAAAAAAATAAGCAAACATAAAATAAATAAGTAAGATATTCATAGCTAGACTTTTTATTACCTTTAATATCAATCCAGAACCAGTTTTGGACACACATCAAAGTTTCTAATGCCTTTGGATGAAGCTGTTTGCGATGTGGGCTAACAAACCTACCACCCGTATCAAATGCAGACTCCGAAGTAACTGTAGAAATTGAAGCCACTAAAATGTCTCTAGCAACTTGATTCAAGGTCGGATATTTGCTTCCATTAGTCTTCCACCAATTCAGAGTGTCAAATTTTTTTTTGGAAGTATAACAATATCAGCCAAATAGTAATCCAACTCCTTCTTGATGGTACTACTAGGTGCATCTTCGGAGTTTCGCATAAAATCCACAAGTTCACTAAAATCATCATCATCAACTACAAATTGTGGTTGACTAACATATGCCTGACTATCCCTTGAAGAACTTGCCCTTGAACTTGTGCTCATATATTAACTTAGCAACTCAAAAGGGGTAGACTGCTGAGTTCAACTAGTTTGGGAATATCTCCTATCTATATTCTATACATCGAGAAAACAAAAGAAATCGTGAGACATTATTACCCAAGAAAAATCCCTGAATGTAAAATTGAAATGTATTATAATATCTTCTCCATGCTATTTTGTAGTGCTAATATAATGCTTCACATCATGAGCAAACATATAGGTCATATCCCTATAACCAAATTTTGACAAGAGGGCAAGGACATCAAAATAAAGGCCTCATACAGTATTTGGCTAAGTTCAAAATATCAACTTGTTTTTCTCATAGAAAACATGCACATTATATGTTATAGATTCATAAAATACTATTACATAAATGATTCTCATTATTGAGCTCAAAGGTTTGAACTCCACTTCTAAACAAAGAATATGAAGAAGGCTTGATGACTAGCAACTTCTTACAATAATGTAAGAGCATCTCCAATGGACGACCTTGAATCCCATTTTTTTGGAGGATTTGGTGGTTCATGGGAACAAACAACCCAACTCAAAAGTGAGAAAAATGTGGTCTATCTCCTAAGATTTTTAAATTTTGACTCGAAAAATACAAGTGTTGAACTCACTTATTAGTGTTTTGACCCAAAAAAATTTAGTGCATCGGAGAAGATGGGAAATCATTAGATATGTCATAATAGATGGATGAGTTTGAGATAATCTAATAAATACAAATACATACCAAATACTTAAGTATCAGAGTCAAGTTTGTAAGTTGAGTTAGTGAGAACTAACGATCGGAAGTTTTGTGGGTTGGTACTTTGAAAACTGAATGTGAAAACAAGACAACTATATTAGCACTATGGCTCCGCTTCATACATTGTAAAATAACACATTTTGAAAATTAATGCAAATGCATTAATTTGCATTGCATTGGTTTGCAATGCATTACTTTACAAGCGCCTAGTAGTAATTAAAAAAAATCAAAGGCAATTCGAAAAAGTAATTGTGGTGATGGTGATTGCAAATGTGGGGGATGTTGGTGGTGTCAATGATGGTGGTTCTTGAAATGGTGGTGGTTGTGGTGGTTCGGTGGATATAATGGTGGGGGTGGCAGTAGCAACAGTCATGGTTGTGGTGGCTATGATGGTCGCAACAGTGATAGTAGTAATGGTGGTGGTTATGGTGATTATGCTATAGTGGTGGTGATGGTTATGCTATAGTAGTTGTGGTGGTGGTAGTGGTGGCGACAATGGTTATGGTGGTAGTAGTGAAGTTGGTGGTGGTCGTGGTTCATAGTGTACGGTAGTGTGATCGTGAAGGTAGCGGTAGTGGTGAAGGTGGTTATGTTATAGTGGTTGAGGTGGTGGCGATGGTTGTGGTGGTTGCAATGGCAGTGGTTGTAGTGGTGATAGTTGGGGCGTTTTTAAGGAATTGGGAGTAGAATTCAAGTAAGATGAGGCGATGAGAGTTTTGTCCCGCAAAGTTACAGAATTTTATAATTAGAAGATGTGGAGATCCTGAATTCAAATTCTAATAGCTACTTTCCGCAAAGTAAACCAAACACCCAAGTTTATGTAACCACCATAAACTTTTGCATATGCATTCTTTTACCGTATACCAAGCGGCGCCTCTGATTGTAAAACACTATATTAGCATTATAAGTGAAAATAAATAGGATAATGACTTGACAAGGGAGAAGAGAAGAGATCTTACAGCTTCACAGCGAATTAGTAGCAACTTCAGATCAATAGGTTAGAGTTTCGCGCAGAGGTGGTCTGATCTGCTTGGAGGAGGTGGTCTGATCCGTGTTGAGGAGGGTTGAGGAGGTGGTTTGTGTGGAGGAGGAACTGAATAAAAGGTGAGTCTGAGACTGAGATGGTGTTTGTTTTTGCTTTTGAATAGAGTCAGAAATTTCAATAAGAGGTGAGACACCTTGTTTAGAGTGTTTGATTTTAGTTCTGATCAGAAGTTGAGATTGGAGTAAGCAACAGTGGGGGGTTGATCACTTAGCAATGAATGCTGACTCAAAAAATATTCCAATAATAACCTTAAAATAATTTTGTAATGACAATTATTTTCCTCATCTTCTTAAAAAACAAGTATGGCTAAATTTTGAAGGCACGCCTTCATTCTCTTCATCAAACATTGTCATTCTACCTACCTTCACAAGGACTCTTCAACGGTAAGAAACTTATCTCATTCTGTCCTTCATATTTGTTTTCTTTCTCTATATTTTTCAAGATTTTCTTCATCTCTCCATTCTCCAACTCTCCCTCTCATGTATATTTTCAAGTTTTTCATCTCATATTTTGATATTATTGTAATGAAAGGTATTGTAACATTCTCTAGGATTTGGATAATTATTGGGTATGATTTTAAGCACAATATTTATCATAACTTTACTCAGCTCAGTGGGCAAAATTGTCAAACAGTTCACATATAGCATCTAAAAACAAACACATTTTAATTTTACAGCTTCTAATCATCAGCTCATTTAGAAGCAAAACAAACATATCATTCAAAAGCTCGTTCAGAACTTCTAACTCCAGCTTGTAAGCACTTAAAAAAGGCCTCGGAGAGGCAAAGTGAGAGAAAGATCGATTGGGTAGGGTTAGGGTTTTTTGCTTGTTTAAGGGTTAAGGGTATTTCAGTAATTTCTTACTTAAACGGATATCCATGAGACGAATATGGCCGAATCCGTATCCACACCACATATTTGATGAATGATGTTTGGATATCCGTATTCGTCTCAAAATCTGTTTAGGCACATCCAAAACTGCCTCAATCGAAATGTACGTAGTGAATATTCGTGAAAATCTAATAGATAGGCCCAATTTAAATCCACTATGCACTATCTGATTTCAAATCTTCCTTTCTTTATTAAATATGAAAAATATATGATTTCCAGTCATTTAAAGGACTTGAACTACTAGCAGGTAGATCCATGCTTGGAGATTTTGAGCATTGCAAATTCTACGAATGAATTCAATTCAATTGGGCAGGCAAATTTCGACTCATATATAAATGAACCAAATAAAGACAAAATAAACAAATAAAATGGAAGACAAAATAATAATGGGCTCTAACAACCAATGGAGACCCATATTTTGTAGGATTTGGATTTGGGTTCGTTGAATCATCACATCCATTTAAATGCTACACAATTGCAGTTTACAGATTGAATACATACTGTTGATACCCATGTATTTCATGCTATACTATCCGACTATTGGGAGTTAAGTAAAAAAAATGGTTTGTACTTGCTCCGAATGATCCCCTTTTTTTTTATTGTAAATTACGAACTCTATTATGTAAAAAAATTAATTTTAAATCGTTTGAGTTGACATTTTGAAATTTTGTTTTGGATTAAACGTGCAAAAGTTTCAAACCGTTTCGACACCTTTCTTGGGATACAACGTTGCATTTACCGCGCTAACTCAACATTGTCCAAATTTGTACAACACTCTCTCTCTTGGCATGGGTCTAGAGCCTCACCCTGGATCGTTCACCTTGAGAACATGCGTTCAACCTGGACCTGACTCGCTGCTCTGTGCCTACTCTCCTTGAATGATGTGCTACCTACACCTCTACTTCGCCAAGTCCCCGTTGAATAGGTAGCTCTGATACCACTTGCCATGCGTCGTGCACATGCACGCATTCCTTGGTCCACTATACAAAGTAACAATATTGTCCCCAACTTAAACACCATCATATTTGACCCCCCATCCTGGCTTTCGGTGATGTGAGATTTTCTCAAAAAAGTATTGTTGCTATTAGAAAATGAATCATTCCTTAGAAACCTTCGTGGCATCTTCTCCTTACTTGATGTGAGACTTTTCAAGCCAACATTATCCCAATATAATTTTGTAAAAATTTCAGCTCAAATGTCATAATTTTCATTTAATCATGTGTATGTAGGGTCCTTGACCATGTTTATAGGATTGTCTATATCCGAATCTTTATAAAATGGATATTAGGATCATTGCGGAAGAACGTGCTATTATTAACTAATCACAATCTGGAGCTAATCCAAACTCTCAATTCCATGAATTTCTTGTTCAGAATAAAAAATTCTCCAAAGATTTTCAATTAATAAATTATATCTTGGTTCCAATTATTAGTAAAAGTTTTTTAAAATTTTTGTGCTTCAGTCAAACATTTCTCTTGTCAAGATTTTTATTTTAGTCTTTTCAAATTTAAGTTTAAAGAAAAATTTTAGTCTTAGTACTTTTTAGTTTTATATTGTTAGTACTTTTTGAAGTTTATAATTGACCATTGTAAAATATCATTAGGATTAAAAACTAAACAACATACATTGGTGAAAGAATTGGAAACTAAAACCAACCCAGCTTTTATAGCAAACCGAGCCGAACCGACTCGATCAATTTTGATTTTGGTTTTTGCAAATAAAAAAATATTTGAAAATTAACCAAACTTGAAGCTACAGATGAAGGCCCTGATGCGAGGGAAAAACGCCCTGGTCTTACTGGAATGCATGAGGGTTACATAGTAGACCACAAGGTAGAATCTGGGAAATTGATTACCATTTTTAGCGCTATAGATTATCCTCAATTCCAGGGTTTTTTCTCGTTCTTCACTTTCATTTTTGTGTACAACTTAGAACATCAAATAGTTGTTTGTATTTTCTTTGCAACTTGACACATTTCTAATGTTTTTGGTCCTTTTGATGCAAGGCCTTCATGTGTTGTAGCTAAAAAAGATAGGAGATGACACTTCTAATATTTTTTTGTTCTTTGCAACTTAGAACATCAAAGAAGAGGAGATGAGAGAAAATTTAGTTTAGAAAGGGATCAAACCTTTCATCAAGAGCATACATAAATATTGCAAACAACACCTACAATTTAGCTTTGCTTTGCTTTGTAGAATAAAAGTGTTATAGAAAAAAGAAAAAAGAAAAAGAGACATTTATTTCCTTAAATAATTCTCAAAGCATCATACCCAAAGCAATAGCTACCTATCCAAGAAAAAGTTGTTGCCCATTTAATAAAAAGTTGTCAGAAATCATATCCAAAGCAATTTTCAAACGAGTGAGGCTAGGAAATTAGGTTTCGTAATCATGTTTTGCAACCAAGATGATGTGGTATCATTACAGGAATTTTTTTACAACCTCGAGATAGATATAAAATCTTTGAAAATTTCATCATTCATTCGAGATCATGACACGTCACCCTGGTTGCAAACCTTGCTCATGAAAAAGTTGTCATTGACTTAATATTTAACCTTTTAGTTGTAAAATTTGAAAATAGTGACATCCCACAATCAGTTGGTCAGTTGGTTTACAATATACGGAAACCGTCAACCTAACCAAAATATGCAGTTTATAAACAAGCGCTATCCCCTCTAAGGGTATTGTGGTGATAGATTCTATAGGAACTGGACGATCATATTTGGTAAAATACCTTGCGACAAACTCCTACGTTCTTCTCATTCATTTCAAAATTTTGATGATCTCTTCTGGAACCAAACATGAATCTTTCGGTTCATTTGGCTCTCACGCTCATATCGATAAAATAATTTGAACCATTACTGGAAAATAGGCACCCCTCCTTTTGAAACTGAAACTGGCCCGAATCGAAAGTTAAACTGACCGAATTAGTTGATTTAGTTCGGTTCGGTCGGTTTGATCGTTTTTATTTCATCCATCATTTTCATTATTTAGTTTCGTAATGGGAACATTGGTAATGATGAAAATTGATGGCTATTTCTAGGAGTTGGTAGAAGAAACGAAAATACTAGGAAACTAGGTTTTTGCAACCAGGGTGATGTGGCGTGATCTTGAAAGAATTATGAAATTTCCAAAGTGTTTATTTGTATCTCGAGGTTGTAAAAAACTCCTCTGATGATGCTACATCATCGTAGTTGCATAACCTAGTTGCAAAACATTATTATTATTATTATTATTATTATTATTATTATTATTATTATTTATTTATTTTCTAAAGGGTTTTGCGGTTCATAGACGCATTTGTAGGTTTGGAGTAGGAACCTTCCGTTGGAGTTGCCCCCAGTGGGCTAATTTTCCCAGATTTATCTCAGTGCACAAAATGGCAAATCTACTTCTTGACTTCTTCTCAGTAGGCTCATAAATTAATCACAATGGGCTTCCATATGCAGCTATTGTTTATTATAGTATTTTTTATTCATACTGTAAAGAGCATTTATGAAGCTATTAATGTAAACAATGTAGTCTTTTAGGAATTCTGTATTCGCTAGTAGTAGTGTGGATGATTATTACCATTATCATTATTATTATTATTATTATTTTAATTTCTGATTACTAGCATTATCATTATCATTATCATTATTATTATTGGAGCTTGTGCTCTTGCTATGCATAAAAATGCATAGGGAAATTCTAAATGGCTTGAGAAATCCAGCCTGGTTGACTGCTTGGGGAGGCAAAGTTACACTATTGCCCCCCCTCTTTAACAACTTTAGAAAAAGTGTTTAAAAAGGAGGGGGCAAAAGTGTAAATTCACCCCCTCCCAGGCAGCAGCCTCGCTGGTTTCCCAGGCCAGCTAGAATTACTTAAATGCATAAGAAGGTTTGGAGTTAAGTTTTGTTAAAAATTCTGTACAACCTTTCAGGGATTATCAGTACAGAAAGATGGTGTCTAATTAAAGTATGAGATCCTGTTTGGAAGGGCAATTAATGCTGGAATTAATTGAGTCAACTTAAGCATAGGGAGGTCATCTTAATATGTTGTTTAATATCACTAGGAGAATTCATACACATGCACTTCACTCTGTAGTCCACGACTATAAATATAGGAAAGCTTAGGGTGATGGTTGAATCAGTTATACTACTGCAAAAATGGTTCCATGCATGGTTGTTTTCCTTTTGCTCACCGTAGCCTTTGAGGTCATGCTCAAAGCTGCGGCTATTTCACCTACACCTGCCGTCATTGTTATCGGTGCAGGCATGTCTGGTGAGTATTAGTTACTACAAAAATGTTAGGAATTCAGGTTTCTGCAACCATTTTTGTAAACAGGGTGACGTGACATGATCTCGAACGAATGATGAAATTTTCAAAATGTTTATGTGTATCTCGAGGTTGTAAAAAACCTTCTATGAGAATACCACATCTTCCTGGTTGCAGAATCTGATTGCAAAACATGATTCCCCAGCCTCACTCTAGTTACTATTCTCTATGATATTTTGCAACTCATTGTGCAACATTGTTCTCCTCCCTTATTGTGTGGCCACTTGTTTTTCAGGTATATCATCAGCAAAGACGCTTAGTGATGCGGGGATAAAAAATATATTGATACTAGAAGCAACAGATCGATTTGGAGGTCGCATACATAAAGCTGACTTTGGAGGGGTACCAGTGGAGATTGGATCTAACTGGGTGCAGGGAGTGAATGGTAAAACAGTCAATCCTATATGGGAAATGGCAAACAAGATGAAGCTCAAGACATTCTACTCTGATTATGATCATCTCTCCTCCAACACATACCAACAAAAGTACATTTATTTGTATATGTTACCTAGCTCAATCTGTTAGTGCGTGAACATTGTTCCTATTTTTTAACTTATAATGTATTCTTTGCTTGTATTGATTTACAGAGGTGGACTTTATAAGGAATCAATAGCTCAAGCTGCCGTAGATGTAGCGGACGAGCTTTCAGAAATCTGTAGCAATTTATCAACTTCACTGTCCTCCAATAAACAAGAAGATATCTCAATCTTGACTGCTCAGCGCCTTAAGCAACGGTAAGCACTTATAATTGAAGCAAGCAGGAACATCCCTGAATTTCATAAAACTAATTTATTTTATTGTATGTGAATTTTGAAATTTAGGGTTTTATTTGGTGAGTTTAGAAGGTGGGTTTTTCAGAAGTTTAGTGGGGGTGAATAGCCACCCACCCTATAAAGAGAATACCATCTTTTCTTTTCTTTCTCCTTATTCTTTTCCCCCTTTACGTTTTCTTTTTCGATGGCGGCGATGGGAATCGCGTGTTAAAGATGAAGGAAGGGGCTGTGGCGATGAGCTTGAAGGTCGAGAGGTTGGTTGGTTTGTGGCGAATCTCTCTTTCTCTCACTCTCATCAATCCTCTCTGATCTCGCCTTCAACGAGTTGTGTGAATCCGGAGATCGGTTTCTGTAGGAGACTGAATGTGAGGAAGACTCTGTGGAGACAGAGAAGTTGAGTTGGAGTTGTGACTATCCCTCTCGTTGATTCTGTCTCTCTCTCTCGCCAGTCGAGTCCGCATTTGTTCAAACAGGTTTATTCTCTGATTGTCCTGATTGGTTTAGGCAAGTTGAATGGGAATTTCAATGGCCACATTTTGGTGGATAAACTAGCCAGGCTCAATAGTTCACAGCAGAGCATAGAGACTTTATCACACTGGTGCATCTTTCACATGAATAAAGCAAAACAAGTTGTTGAGACTTGGGCTAGACAGTTCCATTGTTCCCCACAAGAGAGAGGTCTGTCGAGAGAGAAAGGGAGGAGCAGGCAACGATGTCTTGGTGTTGATTTGGTGAACAGAGATGGTTACGAACGTAGTGGTGGCAATGGTAGATATTTCAAGAGAGAGGGTTGTGACAGTGATGGTGGCGAGGTGATTGTTGCGGTGGGAGAGATCTGCCGAGGGCGGTGTGCTACTAACTGGTGAGTTTCTTCATCTCCTTCACCTTTTTTTTAAAGGCAAGCGCGGGGTGTAAATGGACTCCCCTGACCATAGGAAAAAAGATCTTTTCAATTACATGCGTTTATATTTCCTACCGCGAGCATCATCAAAAATGATTTTCTTTACATCTTCCGCAAACGAACTCGGCGTGATCTCAAGAAAAACATGACTAGGCAATAGTTTGGCTAATTTGTCCGCCACTTGATTTGTTTCCCTGACTATGTGCATAATCTTACAGTCAGCAAATTGAGTTATTGCTCTTTTAATCCGCCTAGTGGTGTGTCTTGCTTCTCTGGGAGCTGCTCTAGTGGTAGTGAGATAGGTGAACACGTTATTGGAATCCATGCAAAGTTCAATTTTTTGGAGCCCATACTGCTGAGCTAACTTGTGACCCAGTTCCACGCCTTGCAGCTCATAAAGAGTGACCGAGCATCCCACTTGCGAGCCAGCAGCAGCTGCTACTACCTCACCATTATGTTCTCGAATGATCGCACCATACCCGCCTCGGTTGCCGACGAATGAACCATCAGAGTTTATTTTGACCCAGCCAGACTCTGGTTTTATCCACTGGTGGAACGTTCCAGTGTTAAAACAGAATTGGATATAATGCGCCATTGTTCAAAAAAACTTCTGCTGTCGGCATTGTCGTCGACTAGGAGATCAAAAACTGATGCACGCAGTCTTACATCTGCAATGATCTTGGAGATAACTTCAGTTGTAGACATATGTTTTTGCTGAAATCTTCTCCTATTACGCTCTGCCCAATATGATATATAGTTGCATTCAATGCAATCTTCTTAACCATAGTACTAGGGGCCTTGCTTGCAAAGTGTGTTAGGCACCAGTTGCATTCATCATTCAACACCAAAGGCTGATGGTTATACCCCATATAATGAAGCATGTATGACCATATAAACCGAGAATATCGGCACTCGAAGAACATATGTTCCTCATTTTCAAGATCATCACTACACAATATGCATAGAGATCGATCAAGCTTTTTCCACTTCACCAATTTGTCTTGTGTTTTCATAGCCCGGTGTAGAGCTAACCAAGCAATGAAACTATGTCGAGGGACTCGACCCTTGAACCACACTAATCTGGCCCACGGTACAGGATTAGAATGAAGTCTAATAGCATGGTAAGCACTCTTATTGGTGAAAACAACATCATAGCCACCATTCCATACCACCTCATCCTTGAATCTACTATCTATTTCCACCAAGTGCAGGTCATCATAGAGCTCCTCAACTGCAGACCTAACATGAGACCTTGAATCCCAGCTGTTGTCTCTGATAAGAGCTTTGACTCTGGCCTTCTTATGTAATTGAGAATGATAAAGGAGATGTTGTGGGAACTTATTCATTAAATTCCCTGGTGCCAAGGATCTTTCCATAGAAAGGTGTCATTCCCATCTCCTATTGAGTGTGTAATCAGAGAACAAGCTGCTGGCCTACAGCCGAGAATGTTCCTCCAACACCAGGACGCCTCATGTGGTATGTCCATGAGCTAGAAAGCCTTGTCTTTGATCATGTTACTCTTAATCCATCGGACCCATAAGTTGTCTTTATTGGATACAATGTTCCATGTATGTCTAAGCATTGCAGCTTTGTTAGAAGCCTGGATACATCGAATGCCAAGTCCCCCTTCATTGTAAGACTTGCAAACTTGAGTCCACTAATCAGTGGTGACTTGATGTAGGTGTCTGATGCTGACCACAAAAAATTGCGCAATATACCTGTAATATCATTTGTAACAGTCTGAGGCAAGGCATAACATGAGGTCCAGTAGATATGAAGACTATTTAGGACTGATTTGATGAGCGTTACCCGGCCTGCAAAGGAAAGGTTTTGTTCTTCCATGAAGGGACTTTCTTCCTGATGCGATCAATAAGCGGTAAGCAGTGGTTGTAACTCAACGAGATGAGATAAGGGGTAGGCCAAGATAGCGAACTGGCAATTCCTGCCTGGCTGAATGTGAGATAATTAGTAATAAGGGTGAAGTTCATCACTAGGAATACCCATAGTGAATAATCTACTCTTTGAGCAGTTTACATCCAGACCAGTACATGCTTTGAAATTGAGCAATACTTGAGCAAGGGCGGTGGCTGATCGAATATTACCGTGGAAGAACGCGATGAGATCATCCGCAAAGCTCAAGTGTGTTACCTGAGGAGATGCACACCTGTGATGAAGTTTGTATTCCCATCGTCGACCTTTTGCTGAAGCAACAAGTGAAATACCTCCATAATAATCAAAAATATGTATGGGGACATAGGGCACCCTTGTCCAATGCCTCTCGTTGCCTTAATAAATCCCTTCGGGGATCCATTCAATGAAATAGAGAAGCAAGGCGTCGAGATACATGTATGCACCCAATCTATGAACAGATCTGGAAAGAGCATCCTTCGCATCATATGCACAATTGCTTCCCACCGTACCGTATCATAAGCTTTCGTAAGGTCAATCTTTGCGGCGCCCCTCGGTGGTCCTTGGTCACGGTGGTAGTTCCTTACCAGCTCATGAACTAACATGACGTTGTCATGAATATATCTGCCTTTGATAAATGCTAATTGGTTCAAGCTAACCATCTTATGCATTACTTTTTGCATTCTGTGCATCATAATCTTTGTGATACATTTATATAGAACATTACAACAAGAAATAGGCCTGAAATCCTTGAGATAAGATGCATTAGTAACTTTAGGAATTAAAGTAACAGTGGTAGCATTTACCTCTCTCAAAAGACGTTTGCTCCGGCAGAAGTTCAGAACAGCTTTGACAAAATCATCGCCTATCACGCGCCAGGCTGATTTAAAGAATAGAGACGAGAAACCATCTGGCCCCGGGGCCTTATTAGAATCAATAGAAGACAAGGCCTCAGTTATTTCATCCCTGGTCACCTGCTTAGATAAGTCATGTGCCTCATCAGCGGTAATGGTATTTTCAAGCTGCAACCCATCAATGATGGAAGTGTCATAGAGCTCCTGGGGGGCTCCAAAAAACTCCTTCAATGTAACTGATACATTCAGATTCAATGTCCTGCGGATCATCCAGTTTCTCATTCGCAACATATAGAGAGACAAAATCTTGTTTTTCGACTGTCTTTCTTTCAAAAAGCTATGAAAATATGCGACTGAGCCACTTCTGCCTCTTCACTTTTTGCAGCCAATGCATATGTTCGAACAACCTGTTTTTCTTGATTTGCAATCACTGTGTTAAGGGGGTTCAGTTGTAATGAAGTCTGCAAAGTCTCCATTTGCTGCTTAGCAATGAAAACATTAGACTTTGCATTCACAAAACTGTTCTTTCTCCATTCTATCAAAGCAGCCTTGACTTGTTTTAGCTTCTTGACCACCACTTACATGTCATTGTCCTCCACATTGGGTTCCCATCCATTCTTGATCACCTCCATATAACCGTGCTCATGTATCCAGAAATTAAAAAAATGAAAAGGGATCAGACCCATATTCCTGTGCTCATAGATAGTAAGAATAGCTCTGAGATACCAGGATTAAGAAACTCTACCTCTGAGTCAAGCATGTCAATCAACCACTCCTGGTTAATCATAACTCTATCCAACTTGGACATGATACGTGCATTACCGAGCTGCTTATTACTCCAAGTCAAAAAACAACCCTTATGCTGACAATCAAATAATTTCGTCTTCTGAGTACACTGAAATAGATCAATAAGTGCGCTGGCCTAACATCTTCCCTTCCTATACGTTCCTGTGAATTCAAGATTGAGTTAAAGTCTCCCATAACTGTCCAAGGGGCCTGGTTAGTCTCTGCAAAGTTTTCAAGCTCGAGCCATAGTTTCTTCCTGTTAGAGTGAGCAATACTTAATCATACATGAAAACCCATTCGGCCATGTCGTATGAACAAAAATCGCCTAATCTGACTTGGATATCACATTAACCGTAAATGCTACAGGATCCCACATGACCCAGATTCTTCCGCCATGAACTATGTCATTATTATCAGTAGCCATCCAGCCCCTCAGCAACTCACTCTGAATTCTGCCTTTTTATCAATACTGATCTTTGTTTCTACAAGTCCTATAATGCTAACTTTATGCTTATTTATAAGGTTCCTCACCTCATTTTGCTTTAGAGAGTCATTAAGAACCCTCACATTCCAACAAGTTGCCTTGATCATCAATTCTTATATGTAAGAGTGTTACCTCCCTCGTCCAGGTGCTGTGGAACCTGTTGTAACACCCCTAAATTTCATAAAGATAATTTATTTTATTTTAATTAAATAAAATAGGGCTACATTTAATTGAATGTGAATTTTGAAATTAGGGTTTTATTTGGTGAGTTTAGAAGGTGGGTTCGGTGGGGGCGGATACCCACGCACCATATAAAAAAAATACAAACAAACAAAACCCTATTTTTTTCTTCATCCTTTTCCCTTTCTCTCGTTTCTTCATTCTCCTTCCCTTCTTCGCGATTTCTTCTCCTCTGGCGGCGCTGGGAATGGTGGTGGTGATCCTGTTGGTGTGTGTGTGATGGAGAAGGAAGTAGTGACGGTGGTGAAGGGAGTGGAAGAAGAGTGTTGGTGCCATCGCTGCGTCTAAGAAAGACGGTGAGGAGGCTGAAGCCGCTGTTGAAGAAGGTTGATGATGCTCCTTTCAAGCAGTAGTATCTTACTCATTGTGGGATGACATCGGGCGCAAGAAGAAGAGATCTGGAACCCTCAACCTTGAAGAGGCAATGGGGTTGTTCTACACTCTGCTTCAGACAAGACCCATGCCTTCAATTCACCATTTTCACTCAATTGTTGGGAGCAATTGTGAAAATGCAACACTTCCCACAGTTTTACCCTTGTTCAAGTTAATGGGTTCTTTAGAAATTCATTCCAACATTGTTACACGTAGCATATTGATTAATTTTATTGTCATTTGGGTAGAGCGGATGTTGGTTTTGTTCTTGGGGACATTTTGAAGCGTGGGTTTGAACCCATCATGTTTACATTGAGCACTCTCCTTAAAAGGGTTTGTATGGATGGTAAGGTAGATGAAAGCTATGGATTTGCTTAACAAAATTGTGAATTATGGGTATTAAGTGATGATGAGCAAAGATTGCTGTTATTCTCACGTGTTTCTCATAGAAAAGGTTTCTCGCGGAAGCTGCGAATCTGGTGTTTTGCCTGGTTATAAGTATTACATAGGAGACTGGTTTAGGACTCGTGGACTGAAAATTTGAAGGGAAACTTTTCAATCGCGTACTTGATTTCACGTTTTTGAGATGCAGATGGAATGCTGCAATCTAACGTACATATTCATAAGTTCATGTTGAACAAGAAAGATCAGTGTTCATGTTAGTATGGCTCCAGGAAGTAGTATTTGCATGGATGTTACTAGTTATTATTGTGTAGATACAGAGATCTCTACTACAAATGACGATGTGGAGAGTTTCCAGCTCAATAAACCACCCAACACTTTTGGTGTTAAAGCAGGAATATCATCGACTAATGGTGTGCATGAGCTTCTGGAGTGCCCAGTTTGTACCAAATCAATGTACCCTCCATACACCAGTTCTGGATCCATCCAAAAGAGAGCAGGGGAGAGGGCAAGTCAAACCCCTTTTGACATTTTGAAATGATGGCCGTGTATTGTGTCCTAATGGCACTCCGCTCTGCTTAAATTGCAAACTCAGAGTTGAAACATGAACAACTCTGCAGATTCAAGCCCTATTTGCCCTTATGCAGGTTCCGAGTGTTTGGTAACTAATGATATCCCACACTTGTAACTCATCTGAAAAATGATCACAAGTAATATGCATGACAGCTGTACAGTCAACCATCGATATGTCAAACCCAACCCTCAAGAGGTCGAGAATGCAACATGGATGCTCACTGTTTTTAATTGCTTTGGTCAACATTTCTGTCTCCATTCGAGCCTTCCTGTTGGGATGGCTCCAGTATACATGGTTCTTGAGATTCATGGAGGATGAGAATGGGCAGCAATGGGGTGGACGCTATAAAGATTTAAAATCTGTGAGTTTTCTTCATTCTTCCGGTTTTACTGTGAGTTTTCTTCATTCTTTCTCTTTTACTGTGAGTTTTCTTATTCCCATATTTTGCAAATCCTTGTTTCTTGACAGAATTAGTGATTGTATTTGTGAGGATTTGATGATGGGGTTTGTGAGTTTTGTTGCGAGGATGTGTGGTTATGATTTGGATTTTGGTTTGGCGGTGTGATGACCGTATTTGTGTGTCCTTGATGAGTTTGGGATTGGATTTTTAGGCTTGTTATATGCTTGATTTAAATCCCATTACAAAAGTTTTTGGTGTAAGGTGTAAGTGAAACTCTTAGCCCTTTATCTCTTTGGATGAGCAATTCAGTGGGGATATATTCATCGTTATTCTAATTGGTTTGATAGATGTCAAGTATCATGGAATATTCTAAACTCTTAGTCCTTTCATCTTTTAGCCATTGTCATATTTTATCCTTGATTGGATACTCATGATTGAAAGAGTTGAATAAACATATCTAATTGGATCATCATAAGAAATATATATTCATAACTTAGATATCAGTTTTGTGTGTTCAACATGGTGAACGACAAGTGAGGTGGATCGAGTCTTAACATATGCAAGGGTAGAAATCAGATCACATAATTAAAGGTATTCCATTTTAGTGGTGCAAATGATCCTTGTTCATGTCATTGAGGGAGTTACGGGGTTGTTTGAGTTATGTGATGGCAGCATGTGTGGAAGTAACCCATTTGAAGTTGTATTAGGGAGTGAAAGAGGTGATGATAGAACATTGAGGATTAAAGTGAATCCGTACCGTCGTGAAGAATTTTCTTGTTAACCTTGGAAGAGGGATTATCTTAGGGCTGGTAATTTTAATTGGTATATATGTATACTGTATGTATATTGTTTGTATGGAAATGACGGGTTTCATTTCAGGTAATCCAATTGTGAGATTTTAGGCATGTTTGAGAATGAGGTTGCCTTATTTGTGATGTTTTGTGTTGCAAACGCTTGTTCTCCAGTATTTGTGATCTGTTTGATACGTGAGATTTTCCTAGCTGCTGGGTTCATGTTTGGGGTCACCCATGTTACCATTTTATTGATTGAGTATGACTTTGTTTGGTTGGTGTTTGAATGGTTGATGTATATTAATGCATTGTGATAAATTGGAAATTTGTATGCATATTGACTTGTTTATGCATTATGAAGAATTTGGATATTGGAATCAAGGAGTGGCTTGACTGCCATATTGTTACATAGCATCATTAATGAATATGCTATGGTTTCCCCAAAAAATGTGGGTGAATAGATTGTGAATCAATTCATGTATGAAAAATATCACTGTTGAAGAATTCTGAATTATGAAAAATAATGATATTGGTAAGCCTTGATTCTGAAAATATAAACCACTTGGGCTTGTATCACTTAGAACTACCACATCTCTTTTGTTTATGATTTCCCCTTCTTACAAGAGAAACTAAATGACCCGCGGGTCGTCTTGCGGAGTTGGGGCACCCCATTTCTTACTAGAGAAACTAAAATAACCTTCAGGTTAGTCTTGCGGAAATGTGGTGAGTTTGTATGCCTAAAATAGGCTTTGATATTTATCCGTAAAAATGTGACGTGAGTTTATGCGCATTGATAGCCCAAGGGTGGCTTTTGGTACTCATATAGTTAGGGGTATCCGCGATGCATGCCTGTATGTGATGTCCCCACTTAGGCATGGATGACGGAGTAGTCCTTCTTTATATGAGAGAGGCATACGGGCATGTATGTTCGGCACGGAGGGTGGTGCGAATGTGGTATCGTCTAAGTGATCAATTCGTTTAAAAGATGAACCTATTCAAACAAAAAGAATAAATGACGTTGCATTGTTTCTAATTCTTTTTATGCAGGATGGCAAGTCCACTAATATTTCTACAGGTCCGACTTGCCATAGTCAACTCATATAGGGAACGTACAGGTAAATGCATATTTACATATTAGGATGATGATATGATTGCCTTGTTGAGGAACTAAATTCTTGGAATTGTGTTTTTCTTGCATCACACACCTTTGCCCTCGTTGAGGAACTACCTATTGGTGTGATGGTATGTTGTTTGTGTTTAGCTTGATGTTTATCACGTGCGATTTTATTGATTTTTTTGGGATGAAGATTTCTCACAACCAGTTTATTGCTGACACAAGTGGGCTTTTTGCTTCTTGGGTACATTCCTTTGGGAATGTAGCCGATTAGCTTTTCAGGTTCAGAGACTTTTGAGCAGCGATACGGGAATTCCGCTAGTGGGCTAGCGACGTCAATTTTTCCTGGTTAGAGTTTGTTTATAAACATTAGTTGGTTCATATTTTCTACACTTTATTTGTCTTTGCTGCTAAAGTTTCTGTTGTTATTGAATTTCACGTCCCGAGTTTTGGGGAAACGGATAATCTACGTTGATTTTAGGATTTCGTTTTTCTTCGAAAATCGGGGCGTGACCAGTTTGGTATCAGAGCATTTGGTTAGCCTGAGGCTGGGGTAGAGTCTAGGTGATCCTCGGAATGTGAATATGGGTTTGTAGGAGTGTAGGAGTCTTAAGATGAAGTGACAAGGGTGAACCTTGAAGACTTTAGTTTTGTTTTGTTTTTTCGTGAATCTCATGATGAGGCTTCATTGACTTGTGTGTGCGCGAGTAATTTTATTTATAATTTCGTTATTGCTTGACATTATTTCGTATTATTTCCTTTTTAGGGGTTTGATATCCGTAGTGTTCATTAACACTTTCTGTGAATCTCGGGACGAGAATTCCTTTTGAGTTGTATATAATGTACACCCCTACTTTTTCATAACAATAAATAATTTATGTTTCTAAATTATATTGAAATTGTGTTTCAAAATCTTCTTTTGTTTGACACTATTATTTTTCGAAATTCATATAACTGTCTTACCATCCGAATCTCAGGACGAGATTTCCATTTAACGTGTGTATAATGTAACACCCTAAATTTCATAAAGATAATTTATTTTATTTTTAATTAAATAAAATAGGGCTACATTTAATTGAATGTGAATTTCAAAATTATGGTTTTATTTGGTGAGTTTAGAAGGTGGGTGCTTTTAGAGTTCGGTGGGGGAAGATAGCCACCCACCATATAAAAAAATACAAACAATAAAACTTTGTTTTTTCTCATCCTTTTCCCTTTCTCTCATTTCTTCTTTCTCCTTCCCTTCTTCCGCGATTTCTTCTCCTTTGGCGGCGTTGGGAATGGTGGTGGTGATCCTGTTGGTGTGTGTGTGATGGAGAAGGAAGTAGTGACGGTGGTGAAGGGAGTGGAAGAAGAGTGTTGGTGCCATCGCTGTGTCTAAGAAAGACGGTGAGGAGGCTGAAGCCGCAGTTGCGGAAGGTTGATGCTGCTCCTTTCAAGCAGTGGTTTCTTACTCATTATGGGATCGACATCGGGCGCAAGAAGAAGAGATCTGGAACCCTCCAACCTTGAAGAGGCAATGGGGTTGTTCTACACTCTGCTTCAGACAAGATCCATGCCTTCAATTCACCCTTTTCACTCAATTGTTGGGAGCAATTTTGAAAATGCAACACTTCCCCACAGTTTTACCCTTGTTCAAGTTAATGGGTTATTCAGGAATTCATTCCAACATTGTTACACTTAGCATATTGATTAATTTTTATTGTCATTTGGGTAGAGCGGATGTTGGTTTTGCTGTTCTTGGGGACATTTTGAAGCGTGGGTTTGAACCCAATCATGTTACATTGAGCATTCTCCTTAAAGGGGTTTGTATGGATGGTAAGGTAGATGAAGCTATGGATTTGTTTAACAAAATTGTGAAATTATGGTATTAAGTGATGATGAGCAAAAAATTGTTGATATTCTCACGTGCTTCTCATAGAGGAGGTTTCCCGCGGAAGCTGCGAATCTGGTGTTTTGGCTGGTTATAAGTATACATAGGAGACTGGTTTAGGACTCGTGGACTGAAAATTTGAAGGGAAACTTTTCAATCGCGTACTTGATTTCACGTTTTGAGATGCAGATGGAATGCTGCAATCTAACATACATATTCATAAGTTCATGTTGAACAAGAAAGATCAGTGTTCATGTTAGTATGGCTCCAGGAAGTAGTATTTGCATGATGTTACTAGTTTATTATTGTGTAGATACAGAGATCTCTACTACAAATGACGATGTGGAGAGTTTCCAGCTCAAATACCACCCAACACTTTTGGGTGTTAAAGCAGGAATATCATCGACTAATGGTGTGCATGAGCTTCTGGAGTGCCCAGTTTGTACCAAATCAATGTACCCTCCAATACACCAGTTCTGGATCCATCCAAAAAGAGAGCAGGGGAAGAGGGCAAGTCAAAACCCCTTTTTGACATTTTGAAAGATGGCTGTGTCATTGTGTCCTAATGGC
>QNQO01007565.1:0-42336 GCA_003290165.1 Berberis thunbergii
GATAAAGAATCTAACAGTATAAACGTTGAATTCAACTGGCTTCAGAATGGTCGTCCACATTTCTTTCCTAAAGGTCGTCAACATTTCATTTAAAACGGATGTCATTACTGACTTCTTAACAGTTGTTAACCTTGTATCCATAACGATTGTTAACTCAGCCAACGATAGTTGACTTGCAGTTGTGCCTTACTTAAATGTTCCATTCAATACTCCATTAAACGCGCGCGCACTAGTCCGAACAACCACCAGGGAAGGGTCGAACATGGACGATTCCGGCGGCAATGAGCTCCTGAAGATTTAGCCAGACTTCCCCTGTCACGCCCCTATTTTTGCAGAAAACAAAAATTCCAAAATCCACGTAGGATTATCCGTTTACCCCAAAATTTGGGACATGAATTGTCACTCACTAAAAGTAAAAGTTGGCATCTACGAGAAATAATCAAATGCACAATTTTTCAGATTAAAGTGAAATAAAACAACTGATCTAAAAAGCCCATCAAAAGGGAGGATAATATATTAAGTCTCGTAGAACCAACTCTAATAAGTTCAACTAATCACGAATGTATCTCTCCTAATAAATAATAAATCGAAACTCAAAGTTCTATTACAAAAGATTAAACTGTCATCTACAAACAAAATGACCTAAACTCTTGAACAACGTGCAACTCCCAGCAATGCTTGTCACGTACGAAACGAACTGCTCTAAGCTCGCTCGAAATTACTAAATCCTAAAAACAAGCTTGTCAGGTACATTCCCAAAGGAATGTACCCAATAAGCCAAAGCCCACTTGGGTCAGCAATTAAGCTGGTGTGAAATTTTTTGTTTCTAAAAATCAATAAAATAAATAGCATGGCATGACAGAAAAATATAGTACGACAAAATAACCAAAACAAACAGGTAGTTCCTCCACGAGGCAATGAGGTCATCTTAATCAGTAAATACGTATTTAATTGTACTTACTCTGTAGATGTTGATTATGACAAGTCTAACCTGCAAAAAGGTTGGTGGACTTGTCATCCTGCATGAAATGGGTTATAAACAATATAAATGCAATTTATTTATTAAAACCGTTATCTTTTCACATTATTTGACTTAAAACATATTATTCATTTTTAACGGATTGATCACTTAGACGATACCACATTCGCACCACCTCCGTGCCAAACATACATGCCCATATGCCTCTCTCATATAAAGGAGGACTTCTCCGTCATCCATGCCCAAGTGGGGACACATCACATACAGGCATGCATCACCAGATACTCCCAACTATATGAGTACCAAAAACCAATCTTGGGCTATTAATGCCCATAAAGTCACGTCACATTTTTGACGTATAAATCTCAAAACCTATCTTAGGCATAAAACCCACCTCATTTTCGCAAGACTAACTCGGAGGTTATTTTAGTTTCTCTATAAGAAATAGGCCCCCACCTCCGCAAGACGACCCGCAGATTATTTAGTTTCTCTAGTAAGAGAGGGGAAATAATAAATAAAAAGAGGTATGGTAGTTCTAAGTGATACAAATTCCAGGTGATTAAATTTTTAGTATTCCGAGTTTATCAATATAATTTATTTATGATATTTCAGTTTTTTCTTGACCGTGACATTTTGTCATTAATACGTAAAAATCTACCCATTCTTTCGAGGAAGCATAGCATATTCATAAATCATGCTCTATAACAACATGACGATCAAGCCCATAAAAATGGAAATTCATAGTGCTATGCGCATGGGGAAATCATACTTTCAATAGTAGTTCTTTATTGGGCCTAATACAATCCATCAAGGAATATATCTTTACTTTAAGTATTGTTAACATATAAAAGCCAACATATATATGAACCCATACTCAAATTCTCATTATTGTACATTACCACATAAATACCATCACATAAAAAATAAAATGGACATAAAAATATTTGACATGATGTTTCGACTAATGGTCCAGGAAGAACTAAAATGAACCAAACAAGCACCACTAGAAATTGGAACAAAAATCAAGGTGAATATAATAGCAGACGGTATGTCTGGCAACCTAATTCATGGGAAGATTACAAATACTGTTAGTTTTCCAGATACATTATGTAGCAACAGGTGAAAGTACTAACAATCTGATCATAATGACCAATCAGATTTTGGAACAAATTTTTTACTATGAATAGTTACCTGCAGGTTGCAGCCAATAAAATAACTATATTCAATAGAAACCTTAGAAGAAATGTGATCAGTTTTATTTTAGTTAATATTGTTTCAAGTATGGATTTCAAAATCTATGCCTGTGACTTGTGGTTTTCCAGAATTGAAACAGTATCCTCAAGTTAAAGATTTGAGATGTTTGTCAGGTCGGAGTGTTGATTAGAAAGAAAATAAAAGGAATAAAAAAAATAAAAGGGGTTGTTTGTGATTTCATTTGGAGTTGTTGGGTTTTCTTCCATTGAATTCGTTGTAGGTTAAATTCATGGTTATCAATGTGGCAAAGGAACTTTGGCATATGGTCATCAACAAGTAATGAGTGTGTCATGTAGATGTCATTATCAAGGATGAATTAGACGGCATGAAGTTCAGATCGGCGCTGGATTTTCCAACAAGAAAAAGATAAGGAGATGTGATTACTGATGCAAAAAGAAAATTACACTTCTTCTTCTAACATGAACAGACACAACACATACACTTCACCCATATTCCAAAAAGGCATAAAAAATATAGAAATAACACAGGAAGATTAATCTAGGGCAACGAGAAACTCACTTTTTTTTCTTTTTCCTTCACCCTTTTGCTCATTCTCTTCTTCTTCCTTTTTTTTTATGCGGCTGGGAAAAACCCAAACCTCTATTTAACCACACTAAAGCCAAAAACATTACAAAGTTAGGGTTTTCACAAGGTTATAGTGACACCTCATCATTTATTTAGTTATTATATGACTCAACCTCAAATTTAATAAAGCCCTTAAAAATTTTATAATGTTCATTAATTAAGATCGTCACATTATACACACCTCAAAAGGAATCTCGTCCCGAGATTCACTGGAGGAACAGCTCCGGGTGCAACTGTTTCACCTTGTTCTCTAGCTCCCAAGTTACATCATTCTCCTTTTCACTCCACTGGACTTTCACCAAATTCACTATCCTTCTACGGAGTTGTTTAACATCACTATCCACAATCTTGATCGGTCGGACTACTTGGGTGAAGTCATTAATCTCAATTTCTATGGGTTGGACGATGTGAGCAGAATTTTTCACACACTTTCTCAGCATGGAAATGTGGAACACATCATGAACAACTGATAAGCTCGGTGGCAAGGCATGTCTATAAACTAAACTCCCTACTCGAGAAATGATTTCAAATGGTACCATAAATCTAGGACTTAACTTCCCTTTCTTACCAAACCTCAACACATCGCTCATAGGTGAAACCTTGAGAAATACAAGGTCCCCAACCTGAAATTCTACCGCCTTACGCTTTCGATCAGCATAACTCTTTTGTCGGCTTTGAGCAGTTTTTATCCGCTTTCTAATAATTTGCACCTTTTTTGATGTCTCCTGGACCATCTCTGGCCCCAGTAAAACTACGCCACCAACCTCCACCCAACAGGATGGTGATCGACAAGGCCTCCCATATAAAGCCTCAAACGGGGCCATGCCAATACTAGAATGGTAACTGTTGATATAAGCAAACTCGATGAGAGGTAAATAATCCTCCAACTACCACCAAAATCGAGCACACATGCCCGAAGCATATCCTCAAGAACCTGATTCACTCGCTTCGTCTGACCATCAGTCTGAGGATGAGAAGTTGTACTCAAATCTAATCTCGTCCCCATGGCTCCCTGAAAACTCAGTTGCAAACAAGGGATCTCTGACATGAACGACACAACAACATACACTTCACCCATATCCAAAAGGCATAAAAAAAATATATATACATATAGAAATAAAACATGAAAGATTAATCTAGGGGCAACGAGAAATACTCACCTTTTTTTCTTCTGCCTTCACCCTTTTGCTCCTTCTCTATTCTTCTTCCTCTTTTTTTGTTATTTTTTTTATGTGGCTGAGAAAAACCCAAACCTCTATTTAACCACACTATAGCCAAAAACCTTACAAGGTTCGGGTTTTCGCAGTTATATCGACACCTCCTCATTATTTATTATTATATGATCAACCTAAAATTTAATAAAGCCCTTAAAATTTTTATAATGTGCATAATTAAGGTCGTCACATCCCATAGATCCAGGGATAGATTCCGGTGGTAGTGAACTTTTGAAGATTCAGCTAGACTTGCCCCACAGCTCCAGGGATTGATTCTGTTAGATCTCTGGGAAGAAGAACTGGGTTACCAATTTGAAAATTGATGTTGCTTTTTACTGACTACTTCTAGATGGTGGGAGAGAAGTGTCAATGGCATTGTTACCAGTATCTTTGTCACAGACATGATTAACTGTGGGAGTAATCTAAAACTTTGACACACACCACACACATATATATATATTTGTTAAAGGCTTCAAACACATATATTTGACTGAGATAAAGGGGAAGAAGGCATGACACTCACATCGGCACACATATTGGCACACCCATCAGCACACACATGCACACACATCTGACATTGGCACACATAACTATCTTCTCCAACCAGCCAGTAGACTGTTTGTAGCTCCAAGAGGAAAAGGAACCAGTCTGAAGATCAAACTTTATTAATGTCATGCATGCGTCACTGGGAGAACAAAATTCGGCCATAAAAAATAGTGAGGGGATCTGTATGTTGATCAAGAGTTGGGTATTGCTTCAGCTAGTGCTCATGAAATAAATGTTTGCTTTTGTCCCCAAGAAATCATTTTTTGATTGAGGTTTGTATTATAAGAGTAAAGGGGCGACTCAGTCGATCTAGTTGTCCATGAGATGGAGTTGATTCAGGATGAAGGAGTAAAGGGACAGATGCTAGAGATTGTCTTGAAACATCCATGAGGATAGTGTGGAAACAAAAATGATCAGTTTGGATATGTAAGATACGTGGGGGTTTATGGTGCAGGATTAAATGAAGGTGATATTGGATTATAGTTTGGATGGGTAAGAAGAACTTTGCATAATCAGTTCTAGATTACGAGATGTATTCTTTGCATATGAATAGAAGGATTGGGGTCTCACGGTTGTAAGTATGGGTTTTAATGTGATGAAAATTGGGAAGATGGACACCGCATCATATGCTAGAGACCTACAACACAAACACAGAGAAAATAGAAAACTAGTTACAAGAAACAAGCAGGAGAATCACAAAGGAAAGAGGAAGAGGAAAAAAATGACCAGGAGGGAAAAATGAGAGGAAAAAACGGTTTAATCCGGGATTAGTAGGGTAAAAATTGATGAAGATAAATGGTTGGATAGATAGGTAGAGGAAAATAGTTTATGAACCGAATGGAAGTGGATTGAAAGATAATAAGGAGAAAGAACGATAGAGTTCGGTTCGAGTTTGTTTGAAATTGAAACTCAGACAATCGGAAAACTCTCCAAAACTCCCCGGAAAATGGACCAAAATAAAACGAGGACTTGACTATGAATGGAATGTCTTCAACCTGGTCCGTTAAGTGGAATCAAAGAAGGTGCTCTGACAGTTTTTGGTACATTGGGAATTATTGGGATCATTTGTTATATGACGAACCAATGAAACAATAATAAGAATATATATATATTTTTAAATTTCTTATTCTTCTCTAATTTCTTAGTATTTATTATTTGATTGTAATCTTCTATTGTTTTTTTATGTCTTCAATGTTGTGCAGCTTCCCTTAACTAAATGTTTTGAAACTTGAACTACTATTTAGCAACATCAACTAATACTTGGATGTCCATCTTCATGTGATTATGGGGTACATAACTCATCTTAATCCATCAGGGTTTATTATTGTATTCATGTTCTCCTTTCAGTACAACTTGATTTGGATGTGATCCTCAAACTTAGTGTTTTGTTTGATGGTTACCAGCAATAACTTGGAACTGGATTAATCATAGAAACAACATTTGGACTTATAGAATGACTATTCTCTCAAGTTCCTTGGTATTCGGTGAGGTTCTTCTATTTATGTGTTATTACTGATTTACATTGCAATTTGATCATTAGAGAGTCTGGGGTATAGCATTTCATTGATGTGAGGTCGAATAGAAAATTTTTGAAGTTGACAAGAATTTGAATCTTGCTGAAAAGATAGTAAAGACAAAGAATGACATTTCATATACTTTGATCTATAGGCTTATTACTTAAACCTTAATATTACCAGTTGCAACTATCAATGTCGAGAAATTTTTTTCCATATGAAGATTGTCAAGAATCAAAAAAATAATCGGTGTGGGAGATCAATGGATAAAAAAATAGTTTGATTACATATGTTGAGAAAGATCATATTTTAATGTGCATCGATGATGAGGTGATTATGCAGCATTACCCAACCATGAGAACTCGCAGAAGCTTCTACCTAAAAACTAATGTGCATCCGCATTGACTCATTCTTGCGCGAGGCTGAGAATGAGGATCTCATGGGCATCTGGATCAGGCACCACTCACCCACTATTAGCCAGTGTTCTAAAATCGGCTAGGCGGCGCTAGGCTCTAGAAGGTAGAAAATCGCCCAGATTAATGGTTTGGGGCGAGTTCTGGGCAGTCTGGGCGGCTTAGACGAGTTTTTTTTTTTTAAATAAGGTTGATTGTGTTTTTTATTTATTTTCTTTCCTCTTTTTTAGAAATAAACAATTAAAATTTATTTTATTCAGTATATGTCTAAATGTAGCAAAGGATGGTTACTTAATGGAATTATCAAGGATCTGCCGGTACAATTTTAGTAATGTAGATTTTATCAAACATGACTGAGGTCATTCATGCAATTTGAAGAAAAATAAAAAGAGTAGGTTTGGATATTTTGTCAAAAAATTCAACTTTGTATAAAGTACCCATCATGACAAACTTCAGTCATTTGAGTTTTTAATAAATTTTGTTCAATGATTGTTAATTTTTCATTTTTTTAAATTTTGCATGTGTATCTTGGCATTAAATTGGATGTAATTGATAAGGTATTATGCTTAACTTTTATAAATTATTAAAGTTATAATACAAAACCTAAGACCGCCTAGGCTCTTGGTGCTAGGCACCTGCTCACCACTCACCCACCACCTAGCGCTTTTTAGAACACTGCTATTAACCAATTATTGTAAGCAGACGACCTTATGATATTTTGTCATGCATCTTTCATAGAGGCTCATTCGATCAAAGATACACTCCAGCAATATTTCTCGGTCCAGGGCCAAGCAATTAACTTTGACAAATCTTCGATTTACTACAGCTCAAATGTCCATCCAAAACATTCCAAAATGATTAATAAAATCTTGGGATCAAAACTTTATAACCTAAAAGATAAATATATGGGTTCTCCCCTCCAATTGTCAAAGAAAAAAGCCTCTGATTTCCAATTTCTGATTGAAAAATTCAATACAAAACTTTTGAGTTGGAAGCCAAAGGTCATCTCTTAGGTTGGTAGAACAGTAATGATTAAAACAGTTTTTAACTCAATACCAGTTTATACCATGCAAACTTTCCTTCTACCTTGCTCAATTACTGCCAAACTTGACAAGCTTGCTAGGAATTTTTTGTGGAATGACACGCAACACCAGGCACATTTGTACTTGGGACCATATCACCTTGCCTCGATCTCTTGGAGGCCTCAATATTCTTTCTATCCGGATAAAAACCTAGCTCTTATGGCAAAAAATTAATAGCAATCCATTTCCATTTCTGTCCAAATAAAATCTTCTAACTGTCCAAATCTCCTAATATTGCCTCTTTTGCTTAGAAAGGAAATTTGACCACTCTTGCAAAAATGAAAAATCACCTCATCTGGAAAGTCCTTTCAGGGAGCTAAATAGACTTATGGCAAGATTTATGGGTCAAACCAGGTTTTGTTCTTGCCGAAGCCTTCCCCTAAATCATTTTTTCCCTGATATCTATCCCAATACCATTACTGATCTTTGGTTCCCTTCCGATGGTCAAACTCTGAATTGGAATAAGCCTTTAATCATGGCCATTTTTCCCGACCCTGTAGCCAAAGATATCTTGGATATTACGATCAAAATGACAGTTACTCTGAATAAACTCATATAGTTGTTTGAAAAGAAATGATTGTTCTCTGCCAAAAGTGCTACTCTGGCTTTTTTCTTCGACAACTTCAAAATCTCACTTCTAATACCCATTTGCTAAACCCTCGTGGTCAACTCCTTAAAATGTTGTGGAATATCAAAGCCCCTACATGCAAGTGCTCTTTTCTTACTTTGAAAAATCAGTCAAGATATCCTCCCTCACTATGACCATCCTGGTTAGGACTCACATGCCCATAGACAAATGTTGCATCTTCTACAAAAGGATATGATGCACTTTTTTTTTTCCTTTGCCCGGTCATCAACAAATGTTGGTGCCTTTCCCCTTCCCATCAACTGGCCCAGTGTCAATCTCAATCCTCCACCCATTTATGGTTTCTTCACTTACATGTGGGATACGACCAAGGCTCACCTTGTGGCCAAAGCTGAAATGCTATGGCAATTTCATGGCGGTCCTTCTCACTATCTGGCAGTTACACAACAATATTACCTTTAATAAGCCAAATTTCTGTATGCAATCCTTCTTATCCTCCTTCCATCATACTTGGGATTCCTGGCACACCCAATGGTTTAAAACTAGTAGGTTTTTTGTCCCACATCCAAACACAAACTCTGAGGAATCGCTCCTATGCATCTATATTGTGCCCCATTTTATTGAAACAGCCAAAACTAAGAGGCAGGATAAACCAATCACCTTCACTTCTCATTCTAAAACAGCCTAGAACCCCTTTTTTAGATTACGACCTGCCGTTGTGATGTGATCCAAGCCCAACTTCTTTCGGCACAATACCATAAAATCAACAACAAACTTCATCAAACCAGGCCTTTTCCCCATGTTTGGACCCTTGCATGGTTCTCGTCTCTTTTGACGCTTGTTTATTTGATTCCTCTAAACAAGGAATCCTTGGAGTTTTTGCGATCAATATGCATGGTCAGGTCCTTGCAACAGTTGCTTGTCCAATAACAGGCAAAATTTTTGACAGTACCATTGTTGAGTGCTATGCAGCTGATGGGGTGTTTTTCCTTATCCATGTTCAACACTAGCAGACATGCTTCCTTTTTAGTGATTCAACGAACCTCATCGAGCTACTACAGGAAGATGACTCTCAACCTTTTTTTTTTTCTATGAACTGGGTTTGGTGTCCGATTATCAACAACATTAAACGCATTTTCTCTTTGCTACCCTTTTGGAAATGTAATTATATATCTAGAGACCTTAATATAAAAGCTCATAACTTGGCAGTAGTCGCTGGGCGACAATTTGGTACTCGTACTTAATTATATATATTTTATGCCTAAGGCTTTTAACAAAAAAAAATGTATGTTTCTCTCGTACTACTTTTAAAACTTTGTTTTAATCATATTTATCTATTTATTTTAAGAATTAAATTATTTATGATTTTTTTGCCCCCTATGTTTGCAATTTTGGCTCCGCCCCCTGTAAACAGACAATACAAGCTTAACACTTCACTTTTAAAATGTTTCCTAATCTTATCGAAATTACTTTATTTAACATGAGATAATGTTGATGAACTACAGATTAAGCTTTTATGGGTATTATTATCATTTTTAATGAATATTTTTTAAAATGTGAAAACATATTTTTTGATCATTTTATTTATTTATTAATCCATGCCCCAAAGCTACATGATTGACCCTATAGAATTAACCAAACCAGGCACGTAGGCTACAATCATGTTTCCACTTAATATCCTCGTCGCCCCCATCTCGCATGGAGACTTGCTTTCGTTCTGATCCACTGTCACCACCTTGCGTGAAGATTTGTTTTCGCCAGTGTTATAAAAATCGCTAGGCGCTGGGCGGGCGGCGAGCTGGTGCCTAGCGCCCAGGGGCCTAGGCGGGGTGCCTAGGCGGGCGCCTAGGCGGCACCTAGGCGGTCTTAGGTTTTGTATTATTACTTTAATAATTTACAAAAGTTAAGCATAATACATTATCAATTACATCCAATTTAATGCCAGTATATATATGCAAAATTTAAAAACATGAAAAATTACCAATAGTGAACAAATATATTAAAACTCAAATGACTGAAGTTGGTCATGATGGGTACTTTATATAAATTTGAATGTGTACTCTTTTATTTTTCTTCAAATTGCATAAATAACCTCAGTTATATTTGATAAAATCTACATTAGTAAAATTGGTACCGACAGATCATTCGAGAATTCCATTAAATAATCATCATTTGCTACATTTAGACATATACTGAATAAAAAATAATTAAATAGTTTATTATTAAAAAGTAGGAAATAAAATAAAATAAGAACACAATTAGCCATATTAAAAATTTTAAAAAAATTAAAAAAAATTAAAAAAAAATAAAAATCGCCCAGACCGCCTAGAGTCCGCCTAGGCCGCCTAGACCCCGCCCAGACCCGCCCAGACCCGCCCAGCCATTAATCTGGGCGGTTTTCCACTTTCTAGCGCCTAGGCGGCCGCCTAGACCGATTTTTAGAACATTGGTTTTCGCTATGGTCCAGTCCATCTGAGCAACTATATTCAATACCCGAAAGCTTATCAACATCGGAACACATATGTTCCTAATAATCGAGCGAAAACTCACAAAATCCTAACTGGCGAGTCTCGGACTCGTGATTTCTCACAAGGAAAGTGGATGTGCGACCAATAGTGCTACAATTAATGAAAAATTATTAAAAAGTATATATATTGTCAACTTTCAACATGTTTGCAAGACCCTCTAATTTAGTTATTAAAACAAACGAAATAAAAGATAATAAACAAATAAATAAACACCAAATATTGATGTAATTGTATTCCATTACCTATCACATGGGTTAGAGAATTTAATAAATATTCCCTAAACCACTCTTTCGCCTACCATTACCCTACCATAATAAGACATAAAAAAGGAACAGGAACATAAGCAGAACAATATGAGTTACAAAAACACAACTTTCTTGACTTCCTGAATCATCATCTGTCACTATTTGTCTTCTTTAAACCCCAAACCCCAATAATCAACAACCTAATTTAGGCAAACAAATTTAAACATGACCCAACTAAATCGAAGCGAACCCAGACTCGAACCACGACTCCTATCGAATCTTAACGAAACGAACCCCATTGGTTCAACCCGGATTAATCTACAATCAAAATAACTTTAATTAAACAGTAGTAGTCCAAGTATGCCATTCTCAAAAATCCAATGGCACACCTCAGTGGGACCTGGGCTTGACCCCAGTGCCACAAATGCACCATGTTCTGCACTCCAACTTCTTGTGTCCAAGTGACAAATTGCTACTCCTTTGTTTATCTTCTCTTTGCTCTTCACCTCCAATATTTCTGCTTCATAAACTCTCACTTTTGGGCACTGAGTAATAGTAGTACACCAAGTGAGGAAACAAGCTCTGATGGCAAGAGACCGATTTGGTCACTCGTCCACCATCGAATCCCTTGACTGATCTGATCATTATATCCTTCTTTGACCCATTGACATTTTCAGTGCTCTGAACAGCCACATTGTGGCCTAGGACCGATACAGCAAAATCGATCATATCCTCAATAGACCCCACACACATTTTAGTCTCACCAGCACTAGGGTTCTTCTCACACTCTTTTAGTGTGTCCTCCAAAAGACCTGCCATGGTTGAGTTGTCACTAGCATGGAAAAATCTGTTTCAACTCAGTAACTCGGTCAGTCGAAAATGGTAATTTGTACGAAAGGCTCTTTGGCAAAATCGATCTTTTGGGCATTTTATCTTGAATGTCCGGCGTTGGCATCACCGTCCCAGCTTTCAGCATTGATTCATGGAAAAACTTGCCAGGTTCAACCCACCTATTTGCCAATTTGCTATCAGTTGTTGCACTGTTTGAATTGGTATTCTTAGTGAAACTCGTGGCCTTTTTATCTGCATACTCTTTGAAAGTGTTGTTGACGCCATAGATCTTGAATGCAACTGATCCCTTACCATCACTACATACAAATGCTCATTAATAGCATTTTTTCATAAAGTGCTATGAAAAGGCCAAACTTTGTTCAATTTGTACTCCCTTCATCACATTGTAAACTCCTATCAAAAGTGGGCTGGGCGGGAGTTATATTTCGCAGGCGCCAAAGTGACCGCTAGATCGAAAAAAAAGGAAACAAAACGAAGAAAGAAGGAAGGAAGTAGAAAGCCAAAGTTCCCTTTGCTTCTTTGTCTCCCTCTCCAATATGCTCTCCCTCTAGCTGTCAACCCCCTCTCCGACTACCTATTTCGTTGTGCTCTCCCTCTCCGATGTGCTCTACTTCTCGCCGTGTTCTCCCTCTCCATTTCAGGTCTCTGATTCTCAACACACTCACTCTCTCTTGCTTTGCTTTCACCGCAAACCCTAACAAATTTTTTGTATCAGTTTTTGAAGTAATGGATGTTATGGATCGGTAGATTGAAAGCTTTGAATGATCAATTTTCCAGATAGGTAATTGTCAACATTTTTAGGGGAGAGGAATTGTAATTTTTTCTTTTTCCTCTTTGATTTCCTTATTAGAGTATTAATTTGGTTGAGTTGTGTTGTTCTTCAATTTGAGTTGTGTTGTTCTTCAATTTTGATCTTTGTATTCATCAGATTCATAACCTTCTTAACTGGGTCTTTGTTGTTTAGGCATATCAAGAATCTACTCTATTACATTTGTTTCAATTGGAGAATCTCGTATGGTTTGGATAATTTAATAAATACTCCATTCGAGAAGATGTGATTTCATTGTTGAACTAAATGATTCCCATATAATGGTTTTATTATTATTTTTTAATCTCATTGTTTAGATCAATATTTTAGGCCTCCCCCCCCCCCCCCCCTCTTATTTGTTTGTTTGTTTCAACTTACCTCTGTTTGAATATGAATCAAGTAACGCAGAGGTTGAAGGGGGGGGGGATTCAAATAGTTCTATTAGGAGGAAAACTAAAAGGTTTGTCACTTTCTTTCTTGAAACAACATTTAGTTTATTTTCTTTCTTGAATTACTATTTCTATCTTCATAAAAGGATAAGGATTTAATTTTATTATAATTTTGTATTAGCTTTGGAGCCAATTTTTGTACCTCAGTAATTTATTTAGGCAAACATACATACCATTTGAGTAAATAACTATAAAAGTTTGAGTAATTATCATCTTCTGTCATAATGTTAGATACATTCAATAAAATGAGTCATATCAATACCCCTAAAAGGTCAGGAAAAAAAGAAGTAAGCCAAAGTAGTGTGGCAGTCTAGCAGACTAAATGAAAATCGGAATTGCACTTCTGTAGGTGGTGTGATTTAAAGCTTTCCTCCAACCTTTGTGCTTGTTCAGGATATCTGCTTTCGTAGAAAATAATAGTGTTGGAGCATGGCTGCTTGGTGGGTAAAACATTTTCGCTCTGTACGTCTCCTTAGAAATATCGTGCATTCTTTGGTGCCATCCTGCGAACCTGAAGCGCAAATGATACTTGCAAGTTGATGTGAAGACTTGTGGTGATTATGAATGATTGAGATCATATAGAGGAAAACCTTGGTAATGCAGAGCATATAATGTTTCCATCGCAGCCAAAGAAGCAATAAATTCCGTCTATGTTTAGGATTTGTTAGTTAACTCTTTATGGCCTTAGGATTACAAGATACCAAGTTTGTTTGTCCTGCCTTTTTGCCCGCTCTCCTGTTTAGCGTAGTGTAGTTCTGGAGATGAAAGTTCAATCTCTTCATTCTTTGTTATTGTTGCCAAGTAAAAGTTATTTTTTATTATAAACTATCATGACTGAACCAAGAGCTATTCTTAGCTTGTTTCGAACATTCACCACCATTTTTGTTCTTCTTCCTTGTTTGTTATGCAAAGAAGTTGCACATACATATGAAAGGAGAAAGTATTTCAGTGGGTTAAGCTTTGAAGTATCAGTCTTATATAGAGAGTAGATATATATCTACAGTGATTTCTACTACACCAATGGGTTGTTTCAATTGGCTAAAATTGAGACACACAAGACACACTAACTAATACATGCTCTCTTTTGTTTTTTGATAAGTAGTATGAGTCATTTATATAGATTATTCTTCAACAAAAAGTTTCAATTGGGTGATGGGGTTTGTTTTATATATTTTCCTAAAGATGTGTGTAAAGATAGCATCTATCCTACTTATGTCGGGAACATCCTACTATGTATTTAAAGACTTATCAGCTTCACACTGTTTAATTATGAGAAGATCAATATTTTCTATAGGAGATAAATGAGGATATATACTATATTACATGTTTTGTTGATTCCAAATTACATCTAACTAAAGCTTTGGATTCTTATATGTCACTACACCAAAAAACCCCTTTAGCTACGCCGAGCTGGCCACGGTTCTAAACCGTTGGTCTATTTGCCACGGCCACAAACCGTAGCTATATTTACCAACGGCTTAAAATCGTGGGTAAAAAAAACCTGGCCACGGCTTACAACCGTTGGTATATTTGGCACGGCTAAAAACCGTGGCTAATAGTAGCAACGGCTCCAGACCGTGGGCATTATTAGCAACGACTCAAAACCGTTACAACAAAATACTTTAGCAACGGTTCTAAACCATGGCCATGGCTAGCAATGGCTCAAAACCGTTGCAAATTTTTTTTAGCAATGGTTCTAAACCGTGGCTAGATCTAGCAACGGCTCAAAACCGTTGCAAAAATAAATTTTAGCAACGGTTCTAAACCGTGGCTAGATCTAGCAACGGCTCAAAACCGTTGCAAAAAAAAAATTTAGCAACGGTTCTGAACCGTGGCTAGCTCTAGCAACGGCTCAGAACCGTGGCTACATGAAAAGCTGAAAAAAAAATTTGGGCGGGGTATTTTGGCGCTCGACCTTCCCTCCACTCGACTTCCATCGACAAAAAGCTTCCCTCCTCCCCTCCACTCGACATCGTCTCCTTCCCTGCTCCCTCCCTCAACTCGACTTCCCTGCCTCCCTCCCTCGACTCGACTTCCCTTCTCCCTCCTCCCTTCCTTCCCTGCTCCCTCGACTTCCCTGCTCCTCCCTCGACTTCCCTCCTCCCCTGGTCTTCCCTCCACTCGACGTCTTCAAAATCGATCAGGCCCTCTCTCGTACAGGTACTCTCTCTCTCTCTTGTATTTTTTATGAAATTAGGGTTCGTAGAGTTTTTTTATTTATGTCTCAAAAATGTCGAACAAATTGCAAGTCTTTGAGCATTGTTGACTGCTGATTGCAGAAGATGTTTTCATTTTGGGAAAAAATAACTAGGTATACAATTGGATTGGGGAAGATGAAGTTTAAAACAAACTTTCAGTATTCCAAGTTTTTATAGGACATGTATTATCCTTGAATATTTAATTTAATTTTTGTATAACTAGGCCCTCTCTCATATTTTTGTATTTAATTTTTAATTTGAGACATGTATTATCCTTGAATTTTTTTATTGGAATAGAGAAGTAATCCTATGTCCATATGGAGAAATATTCAATTGGTTGATTTAAATGGTTGAAGTTGAAGAAAGAAATAAAACATGAATATGAGCCTTATCCCAAGTATGTAGAATATGCAAAAGAGGTATTTTCTCTATCTCTTTAAGCCTAAGGCCTTCGAATTATATTTTTGTTGCACATATACCTTCTTGGGGACGATGCAGAAAATTAATTATAAAACTGGGAAGTTTAATTATGTTCAAGATAGATTGGTTATGTTCCTTCAAGAGGGAGAAAAAAAGTATAGAGAGCTAAAAAGACTCACATTGGGTGCAATCCTTCAATGACAAGGATCTTAGGAGGTTTGATGAGCTCTGGTGGATCCAAAAGACCACTGACATGGTTATAGATAGGCTTCTCAACATCAATTCCCTCCTTCAAAGCCTTAACTTGTTCATACATGAGATCGAAGTCGTTGGCTTTCGGGTCAAGTGCAGTTACACCATGAACCTTTCTTCCTGTTCTATCAAGTGAATGATAATCATCCAAGCATATTACAGTGGTGGTGTCACTGATCAAGGTGTTGGAGTCAGGGTTGCCACCCTTAGGTGGCTCAGCTGCACCACCAAACACACTTGTCAATCTCCTCATGAAGGTACTCTTCCCACACCCAGAGTCAGCTGCCAGTCCAATTACAATTGTTTTTTGCTCCTCAGCTGAGCATGAAATGTCAGTTAAGTATCTTCTGATGCTTCTCTTGCTGGTTGTAATTAGACAACATTTCTTTACACTAATAAGTTCCAAATTTCAACAATTGCATCTATGGTTTTGAGTTGATGCATGAGTTTTACTTATTGCTATGTTTAAAGGTACAAAACAAAGCCATCAAGCTGACTTTTGTTGGTCAGAGTACCAAGTTGAATGGATTAGGAACTGAACTATTAGGTTTTTCATAGAAATGATGTCATGTTTAGGTACAAGGAATTTGATTTTGTTGGTATCCATTATTATCCATAAACGTCTTTTTTTTTGAAATTTTCATCAAAGCAAGTGTCTAGATGAAGTTGACTGTGCACCTCAATGTCTCTCTAAAGAAAACAAATTATACTCCAAAAATTCAAACATTAACTACTTTTTAACTTCAGTTTACCAAACTGATCATGTTTCAAATTAAATACCTAATGTTCGAATTGTCATTGTCCCTAATCTATCCTAAAGCTAAACTATTAATCTCAAATTTATCTATCAATTAACTTTGGTTACGTAAGCTTCTAGAAAGGATGGATTGGAGCTATGCTATATTTGGCGCGAGCATGTGACATAGTATCCCGATATTTGGGTTTTTAGGGACTAAATAGACCATATATATCACGGTCATTGGATCGTTTAAATCTCACAGCTTGATCAGAGAAGTTGTACGATCCCTTGTAAAATATGCTTTTACATTAATCCAACTTGAGTCATTATATCATACATAGGCCATGTAAAAGGTTTTAAAATTACTTAATAAAGAATTGGATTATCTTACACTACACCGTCATTACTTTGAAAACCAATAATGGGGTAAGGGGGGGACTTAAAGCTTGAACCCTTAATTTTTCTCAAAAAAAAAAAAAAAAAAAACCTGAACCCTTCAAAAGTGAAACTAAATTTTTTTTTTTTTTGAAATGTCAGTTGAGTATCTTCTGATGCTTCTCTTGCTGGTTGTGTAGAACACATAGTGTTTTTGGTGGAAACCCAAGTTGGGCTTTGTTGGTGTGGAGATTGAATTGAAAGAGTGGGATGTATAGACAGTGCAAATTGCCATTTTTTTTCTTCAAGAATTTTTCTAGCTGCTTTCAAGAACCATGCAATAGGTTATGCTTCTTACTTTCCTTTGGTTCCAAAGGAAAACTGAAGAATGTAAAGAAAATTAAACTAGTTTTGATAGAAGTAAGAGAAGAAGAAAAAGATATGTTTTTGAAGATAGAATATATCTGATGTGTGTTTGTTTTGTAAAATTATGGGGTTTTGTTACCACTCCTTGTTTTTCACAAAAAAATGGAGTGGATTTTAAGGTGAGAAGAGTAAGGCCATGGTTGGAGCTAAGTTGTCCTATTTTTTGAATTGAATTTAATAATAACAATATATTTTATTTATTTTAATAGTTTCTGTATTTTGTACAAGAAACAAAAACTTGTTGATGATCTGATATTTGTGATGGACAAGAGGCTCAAGGAGAAGCTTGGTGGTGATTAAATTTCAAGTATGGATGTGGGGTGACATATGGCATTCAATGAGTGGTTGATTGGAGATGGCGAGGGTAAGTAAGAAATTATGAGAGGAGTGGAGGAAATATGGAGCAAAGCATCAATCACCCTCTTTAGTATTAGTTGTATGTCATGAACTCATGGGGTTGTTATCTTTGCTTATGGGGAACTTGATTGGAACTCCTCTCCTGTGACAAGTACTGATTTCAACTTTCTCCATACCTCCGGAAAAAACATGAAAATAAAGGCTCGAATTTATTGTGATGGAATTGAACCGGATAATCGAAAAAGAAGGAAAAAAAATTTATGATTTGTTTAATGAATGTGGATTGTGTTGTAGTGCTTGATTGTGTTGTAGTGCTTGATTGCTTGATCGCATAATTTGTTCTGGAGGGTTCAAATACATGACTAGTAATATCATCCACCAAAAGTTACAAGGAAGCTTTAATGGATAATTTTAACTTGTAATGTGCCTTTTAAAACAAAATGTTTATATGTATGTTGGTCCACAAATTCTGTTTTGTTGATGCTAATGATAATGTTTCTTTATTGTCTATCTTCCAGCTACAGCAGGAACAAACAAGGCTGCCTGCAGTGGCAATACTTTGAACACGAGGAAGCTTGATAAAGAAACATAAGTTCTTGCTCGTGAGTACTCAACTCTTTGGATTTTGTGGTTTCTTATTTCTTTTTGAACTCTTTGGAAATTATCTATAAATGTGGTGTATATAATTGATTCTTATTTCTTTTTGTTTGATAATGGTTAATATCTATAATGTCATTGATAGAAATGGACAGTACTCACGGCAATCTCTCCACCATTGATGTCACTAGATCTACAAATGATGACATTGAAGTTAAACAGACCATACAATTCAACCTCCACGGTTTAGCAGTTGGACCTGGTGCTAGAAATTTCAATAAAAACATTGGAAAGCTTGTTGAAACCCTTGTGCCCATCAAATTCAAGGGTTGGCACCATGTTACTGACAACTACAAAGAGGATGTGTGGAATGGCCTCAAGGTGAGATTTTACATCATTGATTTTCATAATGTCTTATTTTATTTTCAACTTATATCTCAATGGCTTATTTGCAGCGTGAATACGACATCCCAAATTATGTGAAAAAGAGTGTGCATTTGAAAATGCTTGAATATTATAGAAGGTTCAAGGCAGATCTTAGGAAGAATTATTTGGATAAGTATCCTACCATTGAGGAACAAGAGAAGCATGTTCCAAATGGTGTAAGAGAGGAGGATTGGAAGGAGTTTGTTCGCTATGAGAGCACCCCTGAAGCGAAGGCAATTAGAGCCCAAAATGCAAAAAACAAAAAGGCTTCAAAGTATGTATCGGGGGGGAGGGGGGGGTGGCCAAAAGAGTGCTGCAGAAGTAGAGTATGAAATGGTAATTGAGTTTATAGATACTGGTACAATATTATATACCATTTAACTATATAGGCTGAGACTAATCTTTCAAGTATATAGGTTGAGAAGAACCCTGATGGGGAACCAGTCACACGCACTGACATATGGATTGCATGTCACACTGGAAAGGATGGAAAACCTATGCATGGTTCTGAACAATATATGGTATATGCCCAATGATGTCTTTTATACCCAATTATTAATTTACTTTGTAGTTGTTTGAATATTATTTGTGTCTTGATTTATTTTATTTTTTCATTCTTTTGAAGGAACAAGTTAAAGCAAAAAAAGCTGCCTTGCAAGAATCTTCAACTCAGGGTACCACTGACCTCACTATTGATGGTGATCCTCTAAGCCAAGTGTTTGGCCAAGAAGCAAGGGGACGTACTCATTGTGTTAGAACCACTGTCTCTAAAAGGAAGTATGATGCTGCACTTCCCGCTCGTTCATTGCTATTGGAAAAACATTGGAAGCAAAAAAAAAGGGAAGAAAAATATGATAGATTGGAAGGAAATGTTAGATGGATACGAGAGAGACTTGAAAGTGGAACTTATGTAAGACCATCAACAAGTGAGGGAATACAAGGAGTTGTTCAAATAACTGAAGATACACCTTCATCCCATGCACAATCGACAAGGCAACCAGAAAATCCATTACCTCCATCTCCATTACCACCATCTCCATTACCATCATCTTCTCAAGGTGTTGCGAGGTTTCCTTCTCCAAGCAATCATGTTCTTTCAGTGTCAAGGACTTACAAAGTTTGTGATTGGGAAAGGAATGTCATTGCGATAGGAATAGAGGTTGTAGATCCAAACCACCAATTCTCTTGCGCTTGTCATGGATCATTGAACCCCGCAACAGAGATCAGACTTTCCTTATGCTTCAAATACAAGAGTGGGGTGAAACTTTACAAAAGTGATCCAAAAGGAGACATGATGGGGGATTTGGACGTTGGTGATTTCTTCGTATGGTGTAAAACTCATGTGGAACTTGATGATTGAGGCCATCGACTATATTGAATTGTTGTAGAGTGTCCTCATTGAGCCTACCAGTGGTAACACAGGAATAGGATTGGCTTTCATGGCGGCAGCAAAGGATTACAAGCTCATCATTACAATGCCCAGCAAAAGGCATGAAAAAAGCTGTTCAGAAGGCTGAGGAAAATATGGCAAAGACACCCAATTCTTACATTCTTCAGCAGTTTGAAAACCCAGCTAACCCAAAGGTAAGTGTTGAATGAATGTCATGCACACAAAGAGCCTTGTTTTTATCTTACTAGTTGGATCTCTTGTTTTTAGATTTTCGGAGTGGAACCATGTGAAAGTGCAGTACTGTCAGGAGGAAAGCTTGGTGGGTGATCTTGGATCTTGTGCTTCTTGATTTATTTGCTCATGATCAGTGTTTTCACATTTGCATATATTGACTTGGTTGGATTATAAATGCTATTCTGCCATTGTTTTAGACTTGAATGCCTTTTTTCCTGAATTTTGTTTATGCTATGGGTCTTTAGTATTGATAAGTGCTTTCCTATTGCTGGTTCAAATTTTTACATTACTTCTGCGGAATGTACCTACACTTCAGTCAAACTTGATGCATGATACTTATTGTTTTTCTTTTCGTTTTGATTGTCATCGTCTTTCCTTTTGCTAGGATCAGTGGAATAACTTTCTTATTGCACTCCATTATTTGGAAGAAAGTGAATATTACATATCTTCTAGAGCTTTATGATTGTGAAGTTTGTTCAACATAAATATTCATCTTGTTTCAAAGGCTTGCTGCCATCATCATGTAAATAACTTTCAGATGCTTTTGGTGCATCCAGTTGTTTTAGATTATGTTATTTTCCCATTAAATTATACTTGTCTGCTTTTATGCTATTGATCCTTCTGTGATTCTTTAACATCTAGTGCAAGTTTGAAGTTTAACATTTGACGTCTCTTATTCAAACAGGAGATTGGATGACTGTTCATAATATAAAGATTGTTTCATTATCCTCAGGTCGAGTATGGATGATGTTGGCTCATTGATGGGTGGCCTTACTGGAGCACTCGTAACTGCACTTATATTGGGTGTGCAAGAACTCGGTCAATTTCTTGTTGCAAGCAATTCCGGGATTAAGCTTGGTGTGCCCTACTTTATTCCTAGTTGGCAGGTACGATATTGTTGTTTACAATTATCTATCAGTTAGGAGAATGAACAGAAGTCTGGGGAGGTACTGAATTGTTTCATATTTCATAGAGGTCGCCATTCTTGACAATGGTGGGATGCTAAAATTTACAGACAACCTGCTTTTCTAGTTCTTTCTACCATTGCGAGCACTTCTGCATCGCAAACTTCCTTTTGGTTGTTGTGAATTACTTCATTATAGTTGGTTCTTTCAATGTGACAGTTGCAGGAAAAAGAAAGCTTTTTGTTTCTGTGTCAAATGTGGATGCTTTTGTTCTTGTAAATTTGTATTAATTGATTTGATTAGGTTCTTCATCAAAACAAACTATACATCTTACGTCATGTCACAACAAAATGGGTTTACTGATTCTATGTTAACTGTGTTTTGTTGTTCTCGCACATGGAGTTCTGCAATTTCCTCGTGCTGTTATAACTAAGTAGACCATGAGTGACACTCAGGAGTTACGGAGTTGGGCTGTTCACAAATCTTGGCCATTTTTTCTTACACAATGCAATATCTGATGGGATTATTTTGTGACAGAGGCTCCTTTGGTGCCATTACTAGGATCGTAAATATTGTTCGCAACCGTGAGGACCTTTTGAAGCTAGGAGCTGCTGGACCTTTGGCTGGATTCACATTTGGTTTTGTTCTTCTCCTCCTGGGGTTCTTCCTACCACCTAGTGATGGAATTGGGACGATAGTTGATTCATCTGTATTCCACGAATCATTCCTCGTTGGTGGTATTGGTAAGCTTCTTCTTGTAGGCCTTTTCAGATTGTCACAACATTCTGTGGGTTGACTTAATTTGGAAATTTTGTGGCTTTCAAAGCATTTACTTTACTTGATATTGATCCTGACTAATCATCAACTTTATATTCATGATTTGATGTCAATTATGTGATTGATTTTGTCACAGCAAAGCTTCTACTAGGGGATGCTCTCAAAGAAGGCACTCCCATATCTCTTAACTTCAGTAGTTGCGAGGAAAATTGTATTAAATTGAAAATAATGTCTTTTGGTGGTCCAGCCTTGCAACAATCCAGATTGCTTGTATTTGCACACCATTGCTTCGGAAGAGGATAGTGTCACTAAAGATGAGATAGTTTCTGCTTATACAAGGTATCCATTTGACGTAATAGTTTTAATTTATTCATTTATTTTATTCTGTGTATTGCACTCCGTACATGCTTTTACTTCATTCCTTGGTGCTACTCTGCATATGCCTATAAGTTTAAAAGAGCAATGCTCTTGGTTAAGGGAGCTGAGCATTGTACCGTTAACAATATTTTATTACATATTTTTCAACTTAACAAAAGCAGTTCATAATATCTAAGCGTGGGTGTATTTTCATGGTTTTGGCTATCTTTTTATTTTATCTTCTATAGAAAAGGGTAAAGATTTATCAGAAAGAGCATAAAACGAAAAAAGAACACTTGGGCTCCTGCTTAAGGAAGCTATATATGATCAGTTTGTACAGATTTTTTCTTCCCATCTTATCTTGATTATCCTCGCCCATGTTTTCTTCAAGTCATGTTATAAGTTTCATTATGTAGTTTGAGTTTTTTCATCTTTGGATGCACACAGTTGAATGTAATGAAGTAAAACAAGAAGCGCACACAAATTTTCCGGCTTACATTCGCCACGGGGACGAGTAAATACCTGTATTGGCTTTGTGGCTGCGAGGGATTGGGGATCTGGCAGCTTTGGCAGTCCGGGATATGGCGATACGCTGCGAGCAAAACTGCTGCATGCAGGGGATGCTGCTGTGCTGTGTAGGCAGAGCACTCTGTCGCAAAACAGAGTGCATCTGTTTTTTTTTTTCTGCTGCTGTTTCATGCGGAGTCTGGCATTGGGGCGGACTGGCATACTTGCTATTGTTTTATGTGGATACATATTGTGGCAGGGATGTTTCGGCTGCAGGAGAAGGGGCGAACTTTCGGAGATGCAGTGGGTTGCTCGCTATCGCGACAAAATTCCAGCATTTCTTGGATGGAAGGGGCAGATGCTGTGCGGTTTAGGCAGAGCACTCTGTCGCAAAACAGAGTGCCATTCTGTTGCTGCTGTTGCTGCGCTGTGTTGCTGTTGCTGTTGTTGCTGCGCTGCGTTGATGCTGCTGCTGCTACGCTTTTTTGCGTTACTGCAGCTGCTGCTGCGCTGCTTTGCTGTTGCTGCTGGGTTTTCTGCTGCTGGGACGCATTGCTGCTGTCTGTCGCAGCGTTGACATGCTGAGATGTGGCGACATGCGGTTGGAGCGTGTGTATGCCGGTTGATCTGGGCAGTCCGGTGTAACTTGATTTGTCGCAGAAACGCGAATGTGCTGCGTGTTCTACGGTTGAGAGATTGCTGGTGTTGTCCGACTCCCATGATCTTTGTGTTGGAGGGGACTGCTTTGAAATGTTGCAGCAGACTTCTGCTGTTCTCCAAGTCATTCCATATGTGAAGGTTAGTGTCCATAGTATTTATTTGAAATATTTATGTGCGCTTGAATATATACATATATGTGTGTGTGGCTCCTCGCCATGGAGATCCTCCTCATGGAAATCAACTCATGTCAACCTTTCTAACCGACATTTATGATTCAATCTAAGAGCCTTTGGTAACTGTCACACCTTTCTAACATTCGCACAAAGTACTCTTTTCATGCATCATCATTCATAGGTTTCAATTCTTTGTACATATATTCAGTTTAGCAAGCTAGTAAACTTATAACCGGAATCAATATGATGAAAAAATTGAAGTGATAACTGAAAAAATAATTATCTAATGTAGTAATGGTGCCTGTATTGGTGGATTTGTGGGTTGACGTATCTGGCACCTCACACCTGTGTCGGACACAATATTCATTCCCTTGTCATTGTTATATTGGTGTTTAATTATTACATGTACTCCTACAAGTTCCTTTAGTTCTTTTGTGTATCAATGGTTAATTTGCTTTGAATTGATGGAAGAAAAAAAGCCTTCATGATCGAGAAAGTCTAGCGAGAAGTTGCTTTAGCTCATGTTAACATCTTTTTCCCTTCAGGTGGACATATGTTGTTTTGATAAGACTGGGACTCTTACATCGGACGACATGGTATGTTATGATGTCACATGATCAAGTTTTAGCTTATGTAATTGATGATATATACTGTGATGGATGTAATGGATATATGGCAATGTTTTTTAGGAGTTCCGTGGAGTTGTTGGGCTCTCTGATAAAATGAATATAGAATCTGATGAAGTGAATATAGAATCAGACATGAGTAAAGTCCCTGTCCGTACAATGGAAATTCTTGCTACTTGTCATGCACTGGTGTTTGTGGAGAACAAGCTGGAAAGTAATTGGTCTTGGGCCCTAAGAGCATATAATCTGATCTAGTAGAATTTTTTTTTCAGCATGAAACCTATATGTTGTTGATGATGATATTTCTACTTGTGCTTTTGCTACAACTTATTGTTACACCCAGGTCCAGATTATATGCAATAAAGCACTTAAAGAGTATCTATGTTGTCTTGTTTCAATAACTGTGCAATTATAGGTCATGTTTGTCTGTCATTGGTTTATTAGCAATCTTTATAGGTCATGTTTGTCTGTCATTGAGTACTGACTAATTTTTATACTGCAGGGCTCTGAAGGTCTGAGCCAGTACGGGCAGCAGTATGTTGGACAGGAGAATGCGCATACATTGCTTGTTTCTGGGGTGTAAAGTGTGTCGTTGTATCAACCATCACCGGTGCCATATACAAGCAACTATCAGGTGCTGCATTCTCATCATTTTCAGTATATTGAACAAGCAACTACCGAAAGAAATGGGGCATGTTCCTAAGGGCATCAATGTATTTTCTTACATTATAACTAGGTGGATTTGTATTGTTGGAAAAAACATAGAGAAATTCTTTTGTTTTAGATGCGAGCGTAACATGATATAACAAGGTTCCATTTGTTCAGGTTAATCCTGTTATTGTACATTAGTGCTATTTGTTTACATGTTTTTGTTTGGCGTCAAAACTTGACAAGTTCCTTTTCACGGTTGATTTTGTATTTATCTAGCATATAGTTTGGTGGAATCTTATTCGTGTCGGAGGCATGACACAAACTATAGTTAGGACTGATTTTGCAGGTGCCACGGCTGTGATTTTGCTGCAGCAGCAAAAAAAAATATATAATTTTTTTTTCGATTATATTAATTTGACAAAACAAATTTCTTTTTTTTTGAATTTTGTTTAATTGCCAACGGCTAGGAACCGTGGGCGTTCTTCATCAGTTGCTACGGTTAAAAACCGTGGCCAAGTTTAGCCACGGCTTAAAATCGTTGTTATCACATTTGCCACGGTTTATTTCTAACTGTTTAGCCACGGCTTAAAATCGTGGCCAGGGTTAGCCACGGCTAAAAACTGTTGCTATGTTGTTAGCCACGGTTAACAATCGTTGCTAATATCTACACTTTGTCACGGCTTAAAACCGTGGCTAGTTTGGCCACGGCTACAAACCGTTGATATGTTGTTAGCCACGGTTAATAACCGTTGCTAATATCTACACTTTGTCACGGCTTAAAACCGTGGCTAATTTGGCCACGGCTAAAAACCGTTGCTATTGGTCTTGCCACAGTTTAGAACCGTGGCTAAATGCTAAAAATCACCTCCCCCATTCAAGCATAAAACCGTTGCTACAATGTTTAGCAACGGTTTATAACCGTTACAAGGAATTTCGCGACGCCTCTGTAGCCCACGGCTCTTAGCCGTGATAATGCCTTACGCCCACAGTATAGAACCGTTGCTAATGGGGGTTTTTGGTGTAGTGTGTATGCACGGTCGCGGCAGGGCACTGACTCATGGTTGAATGGGGGTGATGAGTTGAAATGATAATGATGATGAATGAGGAAGAGTTAGCTTCAAGACTTTCCATTGCTTTTTTGCTAATTGTTTGGGATTTTATATTCCAAGAAAGTCAACGATGGGTTGCGTTTGTGGGGAAGAACCTCATTCCTTTATTGAAAAATAGGAATAAGATTCTCTTCCCTTTCTTCTTTCTTTCTCACTAATTTCTAAGTGCCCAAAAGTCTCGTACTTCCCAACCTCACAATAACAAGCTGATTGACTTGAATTTTTTTGATTTTGTTTTTCTTCTTCTGCTATATAGATATTGTGAATGATTCCTTTACTTCTTGATCATTATCATGAAATTCTTCTTTTTGTGGAATGAAGAGTCTTCTTTCCACTTGATCAAATAGAAAAAATGACATGCAAACTTGTTGTGACTCTTACCAACCAAGAGGACAGCGACCCAACTATAATTGATATAACTCATCATAATAATATAGATTATGGGAGTAGTACCATGCATGTACATAATATATATAGTGGACAACTTTGTTCATGATCAGTACTGTCGCTCATCCACTTAGGAGTGGTTGGACAAACTCAGATCCCCCAGGAGATCTAGAGTAGTTTTGTTCACCCAAATACATGGATGGATGGTTGATAAGATTAGAGTACTTCTCTATTCTCATGAATTCACTACACCAAAAATAGCCATTAGCAACGGTTTGAAACCATGGGGTAACCCATTGTCACGGTTTAGAGCCGTGGGCAGTAGAGGCGTCGCGAAATTCCTTTTAATGGTTATGAACCGTTGCTAAACATTTTAGCAACGGTTTTATGCTCGAGGAGGCGTGATAAATTTTGTATGTAGCCACGGTTATAAGCCGTTGCTCAAATAGTAGCCACGGTTTTAAACTGTTGCAACATGGCCACGGTTATTAGCCATTGCAATATGGCCACGGTTTAAAACTGTGGCCACTATGATGGCCACGATCATAAGCCGTGGCAATGATGATGACAAGCCGTTGCAAGCGTGCCGCCCAAGGTTTTAAGCCGTGGCAATGATGATGAGCACAATTTAATTAAGCCGTTGCGCAAGCGTATGTTGTTCTGCAGGATTATATTGAATCACCTGTTGCAGTTCTTCTGACAAGGATCAATGCATAATTGAGACTGACCTGACAGGAATTAGCAATGTAGATCAGAGAATGGTCAAGAAAGAATGCTTAATTGCCACTAGATCAAGCAGAATTGATAGAAGAAATAAGAACAAATTGCATGTATTGATAGAAATTGTAAACAATTTGAGATGTTCATCAATCTCCCTATGAGCAGAGCTCAATGTACAAAGTGTTTACAAAATGAATGAATGCTTGTTTCTCATATTACTTTATAGACATTGTTAACACAACACTACGTACAATGTATCTAACAGACTTTGTATATAGCACCTAACAGACTTTGTAACACCTAACAGAGCACCTAACAACTCTTTGCACCTGCAGCTCCAGCCCGCACTCGTACTGCCAATTGGGAGCTTAGCTCTACCTGTTTGTGCTGCTTCTAGAAGCATCTCGTCCTGAGTCATTCTCTTCTCCTCGCCTTATTTCTTTCTTTTTATTGGCTGAGTAATTTTAAAAAAATAGTGGTTGTTAGAACTTACATATTTTTACAAAATATCTTTATGAGCATCATAAATAAGGATTTAACATTAACCACAGTGATGTAGAGGGAAGGAAATGCAGACACGGAAAAAATGAATAGCATACAGCAGGATCTCAATAGCCACCTTGGTTAAAACTCTAAATAAAGTACAACATAAGAAGTCAAACCTGACATCAGCATCATTTTCTGCTCCTTCATCTGGCTCAGGTTCCTGATATCATAGTGAAAGACAAGAAAATAAGCAATAGAATACATTGAGTTCGAAAAATGTAACCATAAAACAACAATGGTATACTCACATCTTCATCAAAGTCACTATCAAACACATCAACATCCCCTCCTTCTTCTTCGTAACTTGTATCATTCTTTTCCTGAAAATTGCCATTCCGAGTTGAATATCGCCACCCTAGTTTAGATGAGAGGAAAGCTAGAGATGAGATGATATCTTGTAATATGTTTAAAATAGTTCCATCTGCAAGACAAAGTCTGCAATAAATCCTGCTCTAGAGAACTAAGAGATTAGCATGTCAATTTCCTATAAACAAAAATAGATACAGTGGTTGTACACATTATGTCAAACTATCAGGGTATGACAGAGTAGATAAATTTATACTACTGAAGTCAAATATTAAGAAAAGTGATAGTTTTAACTAACAATGTTTTAATGAATCGGAACAGATAGCCAAAGATTACAAAATTATCACTCACTTAAAAACTAATGAAACAATCATGAGATAATTTGTTCTTAGTGAATAAAAGCATCACTAAGAATCACTTAAAACCTGAAGCTATAAGGCTGAATTCCAAAGGTAGGGTATGGTCTATAGCCTCAAGGGTCTAGCTTGACAGGTGTGCAATCAGATTACTCAACAAACAAATGTCTAAGCCAATAACCTTTGTAATAATAGTAACTATAATATTTTACCAGGGAAAACACCCATACATCAATACATAACTCTAAATTTGAAAGTAAAATGCTAAGTCACAAGCTAAAGTAGATTACACAAATATTGAGGAATACCTTATAGCCTTTATCACATCTCTATAGTGCCTCAATTAAACATCATCGTCACCTTCCCACTCAGGCTCAATAGGAGCAGCTATCAGATTCTGCGAAACAAGACTCACACAGAAGAAACTATTGGATAGTTCAGTTTCGACCAGGGTTGTCCCGCGTGCCTCTCCTGTCTTCGTGTCACAAACAGAGTCCTCAAATACAGACTTCAGTGCTGCAATATCCACCAGATTTTTTGAAGGAAGACCCTTCCCTGCCTGTTCCATCTCATTAACACTAGAAAAAATTACATAATATCTACAAAACAGGTCATAGAAAAATGCATATATAGGTGTGAAGCTGATAAGAAGCCATGGAAGATTGATGAATTACCTCTGATAAGAAGCCCTGCAAGCAAACTTTGCTGCTTCGAGTCCAACCATTTCAACAAAACAAACATAGCAAATACTGCCAAATATATTGTCAGAAAAAGGGAAGAAATATAAAAGTCTCCGCAACATTTGTCGATGTCCAAAGCATCCATACCAACATACAAAAATATAAAAGTCTCTGCAACAAATGATATTGTTGCAAACGGCATGCCTGAAATTACCGAGGTCTAAAGAACATCAGCAATCTCAGTTTTCCACTGACTTAATTTTTTCAATGTTCAGTTGCTAGGCTACACCATGTTATCCTATACTATGTAATAGTACACAACACTCCTTCCTAATGTTCACTATTGTTGAGAAAGTTATTTGTGGCATTACATTCATCAACAAGAGTTCAAGTTATAATGTTCTTAACACATACCTTTCTTAAAGCTATCAATGTCAGATATGTGCTCAAGGATAAAACTAGAGAGCAAAGTAATGCAAAATTCTACAAACAAAAGAAACTTATATGAAACCAGTACTTTGAGAAACATATTCTTACTTGGCTGTTATCCGTGAACTTTCAGTAATGTTGTGCCATGTATAATGTGACATGACAATCCCACAAAAGAAAATTGTCAAAATCCCACTTAAAAATAAGAACTGCAAGGAAAGAAAAGGGCATTGATCAATACCATGGAACATTCGTTATAAGCACAGAGTGCACTCACACTAAAACTACAAAGCAAGAGTGGGTAAAAAAATTGAACTACAAACGGTATTTTGTATTCAAAAATTCACAATTCAAACATCAAAATTGCAAGTATTATGTACCTCAGCTACCAAATATGATAAGTAAGCCATAAGCATCATTACATCAGATGCAGTGAACCAAATTGCAGCTAAGCAAGTTTACGAGGGAAGGTGCAGAGCAACTCACCCCATGGAATGGTCAAGCAGCTTCTAATCTCTAGGAGATCGACTCACTAACACTTCCATTTCAATACACTAAGTACTGATCCATTGCAATATTTCACTTATCACAAAGAAAGAAAGAATACATGGAATTTAGTTACGGAAAATAATATAGAATCACATATGAATTGTCTTTCCAAAACGACAGCTAAATAGTGATTATAATCATAAACCATTAAAAGGAAGAAACGTCAAGTACAAAATAGCACTAACTAAAGACTATAAGCCAAGGAGAGAAACAAAGCATAGATTTTATAAATCTGGTCATGAATCATCTTACATGCCCCTGGTAAGATCAATGCAAGTGCACAACCCTATAAGGTCAAAACGACTCACTCGCATACGCCAATGTACCATTGTAGTTGATATGAATTCAAATCGAAGATGTATCTCACCAATGTCAGACAGTGCATTCTCTAACATAAATAGGTAGTCTTTATTGTTCCCACATGGACCAGAAGGCAAGTGGCAATTTGTCTGAAAAGATCACGACGAATAAGATGCTGAAAACCCGAGATCAGAATAAACAATCTAAGACATATACTAATTCCTAACTTACCTAGCCATTTCGTCCAATGGAGCAGGCCCTAAATAGTACTTGTTTGATACCTTGTCCGGAGTGGATGTGAATACCATCACTCCTGTTTACATCAGGTTCTAGGGCATCTTCATCCTGAATTTAGGAAATCAAGCTACCGAACAAGTACTTCATAAATCAATCAAAGAATTAATTTGCAACTACATACAAACTAAAGAAATTGCTCACCTTGTAAAAGTTCACAACAGTCTTTTGGTCATACTCACATTCCCTTCTCTCAAATACTACAAAAGCAAAAACCAAAAATATAAGTTCGACTTCTAACAAAAATTAATCTAAATGGATTGCTGCTAAGGTGTATATGAAGATAAATACCTCCATAGCTAATCTTTCTTTTTCAGGCCCTCCAGTGACACTGAATGCAGCACCCCACTGAAATAATAAAGATTATAGGCAAAGTCAATAGCAGTAAACAAGTAGATGCCTTCAATCTGCAGTTATTTAGTGATACTGTGATAGTGCTTAATACTTTGACATCAAATGAGATCATTTTGGGGAAACTAGTTCTTTCCAAAACTTCCCAACAAATAGGTTGAAAAAATCAACAGGTTAGGTGATTGGTTTATCTCAAATAATGTCAACATTTCAAATTTAAGTAGATGTCAAGACTCATGAACACATTCAAAATTTTCAAATCACTTACGCAAATTGACCCTTTGCTGGCCTCCAAGTACAAGTTCTGGCTGGATGTTCAAGGGTACCTCTATGATCAATGCAAGCTGAAACATGTTATAAATTGGAAAAAAAAATGTAACCAATAACTCTCTTCAAAAAAATCCCCAAGAGTATATCTTATCTTATGATATGAAATGAAAACATTAATTGACAACTTGAAATCATATATCAACTTACCAAGATCAAAAACACGTTTTAATCCTTAATGTAGCCTATGATTTGTCTCATCGAAATCAAATCCTGGGTTCCACACCATTGAACCATAGCCAAAAATCCACAAAACCATGATGTTTATCTACTTACTGAAATGTAAAGCTCCAGTTTAACATTGTATCCAACAATTCTAATAAAATCACAAACTCCAAAAACTCAACAAAAGCAGGAAGGATGAGAGTATCCTCACAAAGGAATCCTTTGGCAGATTTTGCTTTTATTTCATACATAAGATATATACTATAGGATGGTGTATTCACTATAAAATAAAACTTTACTAAACATAATCATCATCATTAATGAAAGAATTCATGTCTCACAAGTGTATCTATCTAGGCTCATCTCCTAAATCTCATAGATCTAAAAATGCAAAACCTAATCCTATTAAGAGTGATATTTATTTATCTACAAAAAAGAGTTTTTATTTCTACTTCGAGAAGCTTTAATCGTGCCCCATTTATCTAAACTATAATCTAGCTAGCTCTAACATCAAGGAGATGAAAAGTTCCAGAAGACAAACCTATTAATGATAATCGTTTCCTAGAACTAGAGGGGAAAGTTACAGCAATGTCACTTGTTGTGTGTACATCATCTCCTTGGCTTCCACTGACCTTACCACAATTTGGTTTTTTTTTTGGGGGAGGCCTTATTTTATTAAGACACAAGGCATTTTAGACCTTGATTCTAAATCTTCCTACTAGCCAACCATGAAATTTTAAACCCATGATGGCTAATTACAAAAAAAAAAAAAAAAAAAACCCAATCTTTTATACCTCTGTATGAATCATGTAAAATTGCATCTGTACAAGATTAACAAGGGAAAACCTCCAACCCCAACCGGGAAAATGGGTAGTAGAAACACATGATGGGATTAAATATTGAGAAAACACATCATGTTTGAAATTAGATACAAATTTGCAGGAACTCTGAAAACCCAAACAACGTACATGAAAAGAAGCAATATTATGAAGAAACTAAACAGGATAGAAGAATAGATTGATTTCTTACAAAGATCTGACAATTGTCCCATGCAGTATAAGTTGGGGGCAAACCCACAAATTTCTTTTGAAGGATCTTTTGGATGAATGTTGGCAAAACTGACCAAAATAGTCCGGTTTCTGCTCCTTTTCCACATAATTAGAGGCTATTTCCATTGAAAGGCTACGAGCATCCATTCTGTTGAGAAATCATTATTGATAAGTGATAGACCAATCATTCATTTATTCAAATGTAACTGAAGCTGCTCATGGGTAAGATCGTACCCACAAAAAGCTATGCGATAAGAGGGTATCAAGGCTTTATCAAAAAGGATCTTCTCCCTCCTTTTCTCTGGGATAAAAAATGCCAACTGAATCAGAAATGCCAGAATAATAAGGTAATAACCAAGATCATGACGCACCAGTTTTTAACTGCCCTATTGCTTTGTACAGTAAAAGTTTTACTTCAACAATGTTGAAATATCTGATGGAATCCTTACCAAGGAAATCAAACTGTAAGAAGAAAAATCAGAACATTACTTCCATCATTAAAAGCCTCAAATTCACAAATGATTTACTCGTCAACATACATAACCAAAACAGCATTGGAAGAATCTTAGATTGTAAATTTGCCATCTACCTGTAACTTGTTCGGAGGAACCAGTTCAACATTTTCCACTTTAAGTGTGCAACAGTCCACTGTCTCTGCCTCATCGTCATTTTGCAAAGACAACAAACCAAAATAAGAACAACTAGATAAGGCTAAAGTTTTGAAACACTACGCTTTAGTCGCGAGGAGAATTTTTTTTTTTTAAGAGTAAGCCTTTGTTAACACTTTTCCAAAGTAAAAAACCTGAAACAGATCAGAATTACATTAGAAAGGATAGTATACAAGAGATAATGATTTAGAGTAGCATAAATTAAACTGTTTTATATATACCTTCAATAGCCTTGCCTTCTCATATTTCTCCTTGTCACTTTGACCATTCAGTGAACTGCTACCAGCCAAGAAGACATATTTGAACTCTTTTGGATTAATTGGATCGTTCCAAAAGGCTAACCATGTCACATATGTTCTTTCCACCTGTACCAGCAACACATATATTTCAGAGTTAAAAACAACAACATAATATAGGCAAGAAAATAGAGGTTGCTTTTGTCAGGCATGCTGAACAATTGCGTCAACATATCCTCATTATCAAACAACACAACACCCGTTTACTAATCACAGTATTGGGGGGTGACATGGTTACAAAGAAGCATTCAATCACTTCCAAACAAAGCCAATGCAATTCCCCTATTTGGAACCTTATTTAGTAGAAGAAGATGGATAGATAGAGAGCCCCCACTTCTCTAGTAGTAATCATTATTTAGGCTTCTCTTAGGAAGTTTTTTTCCCTCCCTCCCCACAAAGACTCATTTTCAATGCTTATTCTATTATTTCTATTCATTAAAATTTTCCTACTTGCATTGAGTTTAGTTGAAGAGAAGAAGTACCTTGCAAGGAGAACTTTAGTACTTTACACTTAGTGAGTGTTAGTGTTTGAGTGGGTGTGCCACATGCAGACATACAAATATCACAAATAAAACAAGGCAAATGCAAAGGATCATTACAATCACCTCTTATGATGTGGTCCTCCAATTCAGTCATTGTATTTTTTCTTAAAATGAATCTACTTATAGAATGTCTCAAGCAATATGGTTGGATCCAAAAACGAATATCATTTAGATCACGGCTAAGTATACCTTTTGCTTAAAGGATAAATCCAAATTTAAAGGGCTACAATATGAAAAAACAAACACATTCACTGAATTAATAACTTTATCCCTCTATCAACATTAGTACCTCTATCAACATTCAACCCTTTGGAATCCTTAAAGAAACCCTAAAATGAAACCTTTGACTATGATTTTCTAAGGAACCCTAAAATGAAAATGGAAGGAGGCGAAACCAAACCTTGAAATTTTGAACCTCTCTCTGACTCTGATTTTCAAGCTCCTCGATCTCTCCTCTGTGCCAAACCTCACTCTGACTCTGATTTTCAACCTCCTCGCCAAAGCGTGAAACTGCTTCCTTGAAAGCGCGAAACTGCTTTCCTCTCCACTGTTTTTCCCTAATTTTTTTTGCCAAAGCGCTTAATTGCTCTCCTCTCCACTGTCTGTTTTTCCCCCCAATGTTTTTCGCCAAAGCGGAGTCTCCTCTCTACTGTCTTTTTTTCCCCAATTTTTTTCGCCAAAGCGGGAAACTGCTCCCTCCAATTTAAGCGCGAAACTATTTTCTATAGCAGCGGTTTTAAACCGTTGGCAGCTATAGTCACGGTTTTAAATCGTTGCAACTTTTGTGTAATGTTTTTGGCCACGGTTTTATTTTATTAGCCACGGTTTTAAACCGTTGGCCGTTATAGCCACGGTTTTTAGCCGTGGCAAATAAACCAACGGTTTAGAGCCGTGGCCACCTCCCTGTAGATAAATTGGCCTTTTGGTGTAGTGATTAGCACTAGCATCTAATCCAAAACAAACAACAGAACAGAAAATGGCCATATTAACACTCTACAAGTGATCATTTAAGAAAAAAATGCACACACACACTCAGCAAGTGATCACTAGGCAATAAGTGATTATATTGGCTGAAAGATTAGTATATATATGTTGATTCCATAGTCACATCCCAAATTAACTTGTGAAAAATAAAAATAAAATTTGAGTTCAAATTCAGTGTAAATTATCTTTCACTCGGTGATTGTCTCTATGATATCAGTGTAAATTTTTTTAGGTCAATTATATATGCATGGAAATGATATTGCAAAGGGGATACTATTCAAAAGTTATGTAAATTTTGTTATTTGAGTAATACAATTTTTAAATTTTTTAAAAATGGTGTTTGATTCATTTTCTTGGTTGATCTAGTTATAATTTTTAGGTCACTGTCATGTATGCAAGGAAATGATGCCGTAGCGGGTTTCATTCAAAAGTTTCTAACATATATTCTGAATGTATTATAATTACGATTTCTTTGAAAAGATGGCATTCATTAATACACAACAATTGTTCATTAATAGCATATGACATTAACACTTTTTCACTTAGTGCTATGAAAATGCCAATATTTGTCCAATTTGTACCCGTTCATCACATTTATGTTGTAGCGTAGTATGAATTTAATTTCTATCTTTGTGTTTAACACTTATGCTGCCAGTTTGTAATGCTTTCATAAAGGATATGAATATCTATTTAGTACGAAATTGGACTTGTCTTCAAGTATTGCTTATATATATATATATGAAACTTTCGATTACCTCATGAAGATTTAAGTAATTATTTGTTTGAATTTTAGAATTTGTTGGGCTGAGTACTACAAGAATATATGATGTTGGATAAAGATTGGGTGGGTCTTCACAGGTACAAAATTAGTTATGCGTAATTAGATATTTATTATAGAATTAGAAATGTCAGAGGTCTTAGAGCAATAGGTTTTTCTTGTCTTTCTTGTCATAGAGCTGATCCTGAGTACGAGAAAGAAGCATGGAATTTTTGTGAAAATGGTTAGAAACAACTTGGGAAATCCTAAAATAATTTTATGCCCTTGTATAGATTGTCACAATGTAGAGCATTAGTGTGGCAGTACTATTGTTGAAATTTGGTTACAAGGGGAATTGATGCGAAGTACAAACAAAGTAAAGATTGGTATGAGCATGGGAGCAGATAATTATTGATGACAACTTTCCTGAATAAATGTGGAACGACGAGACATAAAACTTATATAGAGCTACCCACTTTTTTTTATGAAGAATATATGAAGCCTACTCAGTTGGTTAATGAAGACTATATTGAGCCTACTAAATACATACATGCTGATGATTTTATTGCAAAACTAAAAGATGCAGAAACCCCTTTGTACCCAAACTGTTCAAATTATAACAAACTATCAGGCATTGTAGCTTTATATCGATTTAAAACACAAAGTGGATGGTCTAATATAAGTTTAGTAAGCTTTTCTAAAACTCAAATTTGGGACTGAATCGACTATGATCGGAGGATTTTACAGGCTTGTATTTAGGACTAACAGACAGGCTATACACAATTTCAAATGCTTATTTTGCTTTGGCTTTGCTCCTCATCGATGCCATTCTTGTCTCCCTCATCATCTTTTATGTTCCTTGTAAGTCTCCCCCAAATCACAATATCTTCTATAAGCTTTTATGGGGTTCTAATCAATGGGTTGTTCTTTGATTTCAGATACAAAGATAGATTGGATGCTTACATGTCACAGGTATTGATTTCACAGCAAACCCATCTTTCAATTTTGATTTTCATGGATGTCATCTTTATCTAAAATTTTCAAATTTTAAGGTTAAGCACCCTCATTGAGGATCTAGGTATGTTTCAATTTTCAAAATGTAGTGACCCCATATTGTGTGTTTTGGAAATATAATTTAATTTATCAGTTTTTGTGTTTAATTTGGCTTATTTGGGTTTTATTTCTAATGGTTTGGATGAGAAACATGTGACTGGGTTTCTTGAAGGAGATAGTGATTACAGTAATTTGAAAGGGGATACAAGACCTGTAGTATATCCAGCTGGTTTTCTATATGTCTACTCTGCCATTCATAATTCGGTTTATGTTCAATGTGAGTGTAATGTGATTGTTTGGTTTCAGAAACTCTGGATTTCAAATTTCTGTTGAAGCCAAAGTACGATAATTCTCCTTGCATTATTGAGGAGGGTACGAACAAAGTCTTTATTAGGGGGACATTGCAAGGAAATGCAAGACCGGCTTTGTTTAGGCTCGTTAGCGATGAGCTGTTTGAGTATTGTGTTTATTAAAGTTGATAGGGTGTCTCCTTTTGATCTTTCGGCCAGTTGGAGAGTTTATCAGAAGAATTCCAGCCCTCGACCGTTCGTGGGATTCCTGATGTTAGTATAAATGCAGTGCTAGAGTCAGGTATTGAGGTATGGTTTAATATGATATTTTCGAGAATTTTGGTTCTTTTCATCTATCTAGTTGCGCGAATTGATTCGGCTCATTAATTGTGTTGTCTCTTCACTGCCTCGGTATAGTGTATGGTCCTATATTCAGAGGTTCACAGTGATGAACATTTGATTGCTTCCATCACACACATGTGACACTCACATACCATGCAAGTGTTAATATTTTTTATTGTAATGTGGTCATCCTACATAACCTTCAACGTGCCACAACTAAACGAATAATTTGGTTTCCCAAATGAAGATTTGGGACTTAAAGGAATGGCCGAACTTGGGATATGATGCACAAGTTCGATGACAATATTCCTTATCGGGCCTTTGACAATTAATTTCAGGTAGTAGAAAGGAAACAAAATTCACAAAAATGAAATTTATGGAATACAAGACCTGACTACTTTTGTTCTTTGAGTTTGTGAATTTTTCATAAATTATGTTGTTGAATGTTCATTCAACCAAGAAGGAGTACTCTGACTTTGCTCTGGCAGCATCGATGGAAATTCCTTCTCAGTACAAGGCAACATTAGAGCTGCAACTTTTGGGGTACAATGTTAGCATGACCTTATACAATTTGTAAAAATGATTGACAAAAAATTTGATCTATTATCTTGTTTATTACAGGCACCGAAGAGCTAGACCAGGAAGGAGACCCTTTCCTTCTCCAATAAAAAGTAATGGTTATTTAGATTTTGGTTCTCAGTATTCACACTCATAGCTTGATAGCCTTAATCAGAATGTTCATTTTGATCACAATACCTCAGCCCCTCTAGAACATCTTGAGCAAAACCATTTGGTGCGTGTAATCTCAAATATAAATATTGTTGTAGTTTCTCTTTGTATTAATTTATCAATGGTAGTGTTACTGACAACCATTTGCATTCTTGAGCGAAATGTTTATGGCCTCTTTGGAATATCTCCATGCTTTTGATTTTCCCTTGATGCAAGTTTTTGATATGAACTTTAAAAACATTGCATGACCGTATTGATTAATTTGGTTATAAGGACATTGTCTTTGCAGGGTTAGACCACCCTTGTACACTAATATATAGGACAAAGCACTAGACTGTACCGAATTACCTACCTTGGGGAGTGGATGTTGCATATCTATAGTGTAATCGGTTTACTGAACTTATGGTTCATAAGCCCGGTGAAGGACTAGCTCTAAGCCTCTTGGCCACTTTGCTTTCACCTTTGGTAACTTTCCATCTAATACTGAGCCATTTATTTGCTCAAACATTTTTCTTAATGTTGTTGGTAGTGATAATTGCATATAACATTTTGCAGAGATGGGCATTTTCAAAGTTTGTTGAGAGCTATATCAAATGGAAACTCTCCATGAAGAAGTACAAGATGATACCGAAGCATAACTTCTCACGAGAAATATCTACTTGCTTACTCTCAACAGTACAGAAGGAATTTTACAACAGAGTAAGAAGGAAGCATTATTTTAAAGAAAGCGAAGAGTTGTAGCTTCTGCAGAGATGGAGTGATGATCAAAGGTGATGCTACTCCTGTAGAAACCGATTTGGTGATTCTTGCCACAGGATATAAAGGTGATGAAAAGCTCAAGAATATCTTTGCATCATCAACCTTTCAAAACTGCATTATGGGTGCCCACCAACACAATTCCGCTGTATAGGTATCATACATCTCACTTTTCATCAGTTTACTAGTACGGACAGTGTGGAGAGAAATAACACCAATGCCTGAACTAAACAATATGAATTAATTCATGTATTTCTTATTGTTGCAGAGAATGTGTACATCCACGAATCCCACGGGTAGCAGTGATTGGATACTCGGAGAGTCTTGCAAATTTGCATACTTCAGAAATGGGATGTAGATGGCTAGCCCATCTTTTTTAGGGGACATTCAAATTGCCCAGCATAAAAGAGATGGAAGATGATGCACTCAAGTATCAAAAGTTCTTGAAGCAATATACTGGTTCATACTATAGAAGAGCTTGTATTGGTATCCTGCATTCTTGGTTTTAACATCAAGAGTTGATTTCTAATTTATAGCTTTGTTTTTGTTCTTTTGTTGTAGACAGAACAATGAAGGTTCCCATGCAATGGAATTAATTTTTAATTTGATTCCAATCATGTTAAGTCCAATCTTCAAAGAAGTCTTTTGCCTCTCACAACTCAAAATGGAGAAATTTTTTGTATCCTTCTCTGTCTACTGGTTATTCTTCCATTCTTTCATGTAGATCCAACTATAGCAACTTGAACAGAAGATGGGTCAGAAGTATGGGGATACGTTGAAGTTCGACCTAGTAAGCCAATTATTATTGATTTTGGTAGAATTACAAGTACTTGTTTTTAATTGATTTTCTTTGTGTATTGTAGAGGTTCACTTGTTCTGGTGGTTTTATCGAAGTTCATATAGAGTTGAAGATCCTAACAAACCATGGCCAACAATTTTGTGGCTTCAAGGTGGTCCTGTGAGTATCCCAAACACATCACATGCCTGTCGTTGTAGATATAATAGAGCATTGCATGTTCCTTGCTAGTGGATTGATTCCAGTCATGATTTTCCCATATAGGAGTAGTGCTCAATGTTTTCCCTTACTAGGGGAAGTATTTTATTTGAATCTAAATTGTCTGAATCGAAATAGGGAGCATCTAGAGTTGGAATAGGCAATTTCCTCGAAATGGGAACTTGAAGCCACGCAACTCGACTTGGCTTCGAAAGGCTGATATCTTATTTGTGGTAAAAAATTTCATTTTCTTTCCTTAGTTTTTAAATTATGAATCAAAACTAAATTACCTTGTTGTTTTCCTTATGGTATACAAGATAGCCCAATTGGAACGGGATATAGTTATGTGGATGGTGATGACAATAGCCTAGCAGTGAAACTGATGAGGAGGCAGCAACAAATTTAACTACATTGTTGAAGGAACTCTTTAATGGTAATGAGAGCCTTCAACGAAGTCCTCTTATGTTGCAGCTGAACCTTATGGAGGAAAATTTGCAGTGACTCTTGGATTATCTGCTCTAAAGGAGATTGAAGCAGGGGAGTTGAAGCTCAAATTTGGAGGTAAATCAAATAGTTGTCCTTTGGATAAATGTGAGAAAAATGCTTCTTAATTTGTATAGACTCAGTTGAGTAACTTAATTGTGTGCTAATATGATTATAACAGGAGTTGCTTTAGGAGATAGTTGGATTTCTCCTGAAGATTTTATGGTCTGTATTGATTCAAAAGATTAGTTATTTTTATGGTTTCTCAATTTTAAAGACATTAATTCGTGCTCTGAAATGCAGGCATCATGGGGCCTTGTTCTAAAAGTGTTGTCAAGAATCGACAACAGTGGCTTAAACGAATCAAGCAGGTTTGATACACAAGACTTTAATTACTAGACCGCTCAGTTTAGTACTTTAGCTGATAAACAAAGGTTCTGATGTCACATGGTTGACATTAATAACACATTTTGCAAAATAGGATAGCTCAACAGATTAAGCAGCAACTCGCTGAAGGCCAGTTCAAAGAGGCCACGAGAGTTCATGGTATGATCTCGAGGGTGTGATCGAAAGTAGTAGCAATGATGTGGTGCCTTTCCTTCATCTCTAGTTTTCAAACTTTTTATCGTAAAAACTTATTTGTAATGATAACTTAAATAAAAATCAAACTTGGGTTGTGGGCAGGATTTTTTATAATTTCATGTTGGATTCAGGAATGACCCAGTTGATCTGATTGCTACAGCTGCTATGAAATAAAAAACAATGGTGCAGAGTTACTCCAGATATGTAGAGCGGACAAAGCCTTCATCAAGTATTGATCTGTATACCTTAATGAATGGGGTCATTAAGGATAAGCTAAAGATCATTCCTAAAAATAACACGTAATTAATCTTCTTGTTCTAAAACACTTATATGTAAATTAGAGAATGACCTAGTGTTGACCAATGATGTGGCTAGGTGACTTACATGTTCATTGTTGTCATACTTGTGCAGATGGGGAGGGCAGGAGGGTATGGTTTTCCAAGCCATGATTGCTGATTTCATGAAACTAAGGATCAATGAGGTAATTTGTCCATCGTAGACAACGTTTTAGCTTTCTTGTTCATATGTGCTAGCTGATACTAATGAAAATGAGTTTTCCAGGTAGATGAACTCTTGGCCAAAGGGGTATGCTTCAAATATGGTACAATGACCTTCTCTGCAAGGATATAGGATGCAATCCCAAAAGAAAGAAAGGATTTTCACAAAGTTGTTTGAACTTTATGGACCTATGGATTACAAAAACTTATCCCATTAGCCTCTTTTAGTTTCTTACTGCTTCAAGTGAAATAAATGTAGTCTGATCTTTATTATTTGATAGATTTTGTGACTCGATGTAATACATTACCTTATTAAATTACTGTGCCTCGCCGTTCATGGAAATGTTCAAGTGTTTGGCACATTTAGGTTTTTATTTTCTAGAAAGAAGGGAAGGAGGAGCTGATTGTTGGGGTTTGATTGAAGACTCACAAGTGTGTTTTAAATCCGTTTCTTGTCGAATTTTGGTGTCATTTGTTTCGGTGTATTCTTCCTTTGATTGGGTGTTGTATGAAGCGTTTGTGAGGTAACCCTTTTATTGCTCCTTGTATTCCTCAAGCCTTGGGCAAAAAGCTTAAGAAAAACATTGTACTTCTTTTATTGATTAATAGATGATGGATTTCCCACCGTGGTTTTTTACCCTTCACCTTGAAGGGTTTTCACGTATATCTT